>JBBIGB010214045.1:0-14424 GCA_037577075.1 Alestopetersius hilgendorfi
CACACACACACACACACACACACACACACACACACACACACACACACACACACACACACACACACACACACACTCTAGATTGGAGTTTTCTCTCCTGATCCATGTTCTGGCAGGTCTGCAAGACAGAGTGTGTCTATTATGTCTTGTCCTCATCATTCCTGAAGATGCTACATAAGCAGGTCTGGGATATGATGACTTGCTTTCAAACGAGTTTTCTCTAAGTGAGCACAGCAGCCTCTGTTTTTATAAATTGACTCTTTGAATGAATGTTTCTGCATTCAGCAAAGCCTTTCCATGCGCTGAATTTGAAACTTAATTAATTTCACATGAATGGGCTCTGAAATGGGCTTTCGGAAAACATTTATTGAAATCTCAACAAGAAGTAATTATGTTTTTGTTTATGGCTCTTCAGAGAAACATGACAAGCCATTCATCTGAATAGTGGACCAACAAAGTGTGCCTTATGTGGTGTTTACACAGAAGCAGCTTAAATGCACAGCTCTAAATTATGTCAGAAATGTTTCCTGCATTTTACTCTGAACAGCCTGCTTTGTTGGTTGGCAGCCTGCAGAAACGCTCGTATCCACCCACAGACCTCCAGTGGGCTCTCATGAATGGAACACGTGCTAAGCTACAACACAAGACACACTTTCTGTTTGAAAACTGCATTTTTTGGCATTTGGCTGTTATGATAATACAGTAAATTGCTTTCTCTTAGTCAGTAAAAGAACTATAGAAATCTGTCCAAAGTCTCAGTGTTCAGATTCACGGGCTGCATGATGTAGCATGATGTCTGTTAAAGGGCCCATGCCCTGTATTTTGACCTCTCTTTTGACTAGTAGAAGTGTTGTGCGTCATTCTAAAAGCAGACTGGGTTAAAAACTATGAATATTTCTGTCAGCATTCTCTACACAATCTCTACTCAAATAAATGTAAACATGTTATTCAAATATTAATGCTCAGTTCACATGTAACTGTTTCACAAGATGAAACAAATAAAACATTACATTTTTCATGGACAACAGTTCACAATTTATTTTTTCCCAATTTGTTCAATTTAGCATAGAAACAGTTATTATGCCTATTTGCAAAAGGGTGTTCCCCGTGTGTATTTACTTTCATAACTGGTTTATTGCCATAAACTTTTGCACTTGACTGTATGTTAATGTGTTACTTTTTGTGACATCACAAAAACATGAATTCAGAATGGGCTGATTTTGCAGCTTTTGTGTTGAAACCTGAATAAAGTTCATGCAGTTTGGGTTCATGCAGTTTTTCATGATATGAATCTTTTGATAGTAAATGCAGAGTTGGTCTATGAAATACTAACATCAGGAAGCCTCCAATTAGCAAAGGAGCCTCTAACAATCATTAAATTTATACATGTACTATGAACATCCTGACCAACTGAAAATGTTCCAGATGAGCTTGGGTTTTTTGATCAATTTATTTACATGAGACAACAATCATCCAAAAATGTATGTAGGCCAGCTTTTACTGTCACGCCATTTCACTAATATGCTTTAACATGTTGTTTTATAGCAATATAACTACCTTGTTGTGCTGTCCTGATTTAAAATACATGCCAAGCTCTGAAGAAGATATGGCAGATTCTAAGTCACACTCTTTTCTTTTATAGGATTTATTTAGACTTTATATTTTATATTGTTCTTGTCTCTGTGTCTCTTTATGTCTGTACAGTCATAACATAAGCAATTTCTTCAGGGATCAATTGAGTTTTTGGATTCTGATTTCTGATTCAGTGCTGAGGACGTCTTTCATAGTTTATTTCTATAAATTCTTTCTGAAAGGTTGTAACATGAAAGTTGTTGCTAAATAATTAAAAATAAATAATTTCATCAGAGCTATATGACCTGTAGCCTATAGCCTGTGGGAAACTGGTTATCCATTGCAGCTCTAAAGGTCTGAGCAAGAACCTGTATGAGTAAAGACCCTTGGCTTTATTTATATAAGGATGCATGCAACAGTTCAATGACAGGTTTTGATGATCTTGAAAAGTAAAAATAAAAGGTGAAAAACTCATAGATACTAAATTAATACAGTAGTTGTTCTGCCAGTTTTAATGCATGATTAATTCTAAAAATCAAATAAATGTAGTGCCTGATTGCTGCTTTGTGTGACGAGTTATGCTGCCTTAATGCTCTTATACCCTAATATACCTTTTTTTTTAGAGGAAAAAAATATTTCACCCTAGTTTTTGGGAGCTTTGGGGTCCTTGATAATATGTCAATCATAAAATGTGTCCCACCCAAGACCGCCTAACAGATTTTGGAGGCAACAAAATGCTACAGGGGTAGCAATTACAAACATCATTTACAGTTATTTTATCAATCAGTGGGTTAGAGATTAGCTGCACAGTGTGTTTGTGTTCATACTGTATATGTGTGTGTTTATGTATAAACCTTGGTGTTTTAGTACCCTTGTAGCATATTGTTGCCCTGAAGCAACAAACCAAATGTGGTCTTAATGCACAATGATGCCCTGAGGCAACTAATGAAAAACTACAATTTTAGTATATAAATAAAGACAAAAAATGTCTCAATCAGATATGCTTCTTCACATATTCATGTGCATTGCAGATTGTCCTTTGTGCCCCGAGAGGATACTGAGAATTCCAAATGACCTCAAGTCAATTGTTCAGGACTAGACCATCTTGAACATTTTCTTGAATGACGCTTGTGTCTCGTTGACAATGCTGCCCAGGAACAGGTTTAGCATTTGCATATGAATCTAGTTGCTGTTCTTAATGAGACGTGTGTGTAATATTTCTTTTCTTTTTATTGCTTTATTTCTTGTGTTTAAGAGCATGTAGAATGTAACAGAATGCAGGACGTGACAGAAAATGAAGTTATAATCACTGGATGAACAACTAGTTGCCTAAAATGACCCCAACACTTTGGATAACTACAACTATACTAAGCTCACTGGACAAAGAAGGTCACATGTATCATTTCTTTGTAATTCTTGGTTATGAGATCCCTTAATAACACTGTCAGATTAGTTAAGTAAGGATTGCATATGTCTGTTGAGTTTCTCTCCATTTTAAATTTGATTCTTTTGAATATTTCATATTCTGTTACTGTGTGGTAAAGTTTCACATACTGTTCCACAGTACGAATTGAGGTCTGGTGATGTCCCTGTGTTTCATCAGGTCTGTTGAACAGGGAACACACTCAGTTGTCATGTTGAATTTTTGGCATGTCAGTGTTGTGTTCTTTTCAGACACAAAGGAAATTGTTTGCAGAGAACTGGGTTGAAATGGACAGGAAATCCCTGCAAAGGGTTTGAGCCTTCATTTTAAAGAAGAAATGATGCATATGACTGATTGTTTGCACAGTGAGCTTATGTCACCTGTACTGGCAAACCCCGTATTTTAAGAGATGGAAATATTACAATGTTAACATACTATGATAATGCACTGGAATAAACTAGTTTAGCCATACTAGCTACATACAGTGGGTATAGAAAAGAAAAACATCAAAAAGTTATGAAGAAAAGCAAAAATTGGTGTTGCAATGGAGAAGTTGGTAAGTTACACCTGACTGAGTATGCAAGTATTTGTAGGAGGGGAGTGACAGATGGATCTTTATTTTTACATCTGTTTTATATATTTTTTTCTAAACTGTTGCTATATCATTCACTTGGACTGTATCGCATGAAGTAAACCCAGACAATTTTCATTGTCTCTTCGTTTCAGACAGCAACATAATGTGAATATTTGGAAAGAAGTTATTTTTTTTAATACACTCAGTATATATTAAATATCAGATAAACTGGTCACTTAGGTAGTGGTGATTTACAATGATCAAGGTACTTTATCTTAATAAAATGATGCTTGGACAGGTGTATGGTCTGTGCTAGGGCAGAGAAGAATGTGATAATGGGGTACTGTGCTAACATTTCTGAATTTGTGTTACTTATGTATTATTATGCATATTGGATATTTGCATCATCTCACATACATCCTCCTCCTTGCATAAATGCAGAAAAACCTTGCATAAATGTAGGAATAATTTGTGGCTAATATGTGAATATGTTAATTCAGTGCTCAATAGCTCTCTAATTCTTTCCCCTTCAACAAACTGGGAGCATAACTTTCTCACATTTCAGCTCTTACAGTGTTGTTGTTCTCTGCTACCGTTGGATCAAAAGATGTTATTCATTTCTAGCATAATTGTTTTCACTCAAAATTTTGTGTTTAAGTGCAAGCACTAGTAGTAGAGTCAGATAACAACTTTGCACTGCATAACGTGCTCTGCGTTTTTGTTTAACTTTGTTCCTACACATCACTGCGTGTTTTCAAAGCCATTCTTGATTATATAACTAGTGGGACAGCTTTGGCCTGGAAAAGGCTCCTTCTTTCCTGAATCTGAAATTGTTTTATTCAGTCTCTATTCAGTCTCAGTGTACTGTAAGCTCATGCCCCCAGTGCCATTGTACCCAATCACAAAATTTGCAATGTTGTTGTTTGATACTGGATGAAGTTGTGAAGTAAAAAAATGTTGATATGTTTGATAAACCTTCAATTATTGTAATGTCGATCAGTGCTGTTACTTCTAGTTTACAGGTTTTCCTAGTAAAGTGACCAGTGAATGTATGCAACAAAATTTTACTACAGGCATTTAGATACATTTAGAAAAACATATTAAATCAGACTGAAGCTTCAATTATTTCAAAATATTTATTAAATACTTAACAAATAATTCATATTTTTTGTAAGATTTGAGAGCTGCAACCTAACTTAAATAGCCATTTAAGTACATTTTCACAATTATTTCCATGATGAAACTTTGGGAGATTAATTTTTTTGAGGACCTTTTCTTTCATATAAGACCAAAAAAGAAAAATCGATATTTTCGATAAACAAAATCGTCCCGCATCTAAAAAAATAGAACGCAGACTTCTGACTCATTATGGCAGATTGGGTCACATTTTTAATTCTTTGATAAACATTTTATTTGTGTTTTAATTATGTAGATCACTCATGTTTCTGCATTAAGAAAAGCAACAGCTCTTTGAGACCTGCCTCTTTATTTGACTGAGTGTGGTCCACCATCCAAAGCATGCCTTGTTAAGTTTTCCAACTAATAATAGAAAGAGCGCAAAATATTGTATTCTAAATGTGGCTCAAATGATTATAAACCTGCTCAACTTGACTTGGTGCTCATGATTGATGTATTTTGTAGGATTTGCCTGAACGGTATTTTACAGGTTTTGAATATTAGTAATTTTTGAACAAATCTTTTAGAATCTGTCTCATGTGATGCATTTTCATAGTTAATGTAGCTGGCTTACTGACTGAAGAGTCAAGATCATGTTCCAATGCTAACTTGGTAGATGAAATTTTATTCCAGTGTGAAATAAGCTTGCTCAGAATTGATGACACAGCAAATAATTTCACTGTTTCATACTAAATTCATATCTATATCTATAGATTCACTTTAATGAAGTTCGTACCTGCGTGTTCTGGTCAGGCTAGCCTTCACTCTATTACAACTTTGTTATGGTAACACCTGTCACCTAAGTTATGTACACATGAGTGTGTGTGTATTTCTGAATGTGTCTTTAGGTCTTCATGTATGTGTGCTTGTTTATGTGCTATCTGAGCAGCTGAGGGTCCATTCTGTGTGGAGGCTGCATGGTCTCCTGTGTCCGGGTGGGCTTCCCCCAGGTTCTCCAGTTTCCTCCCACAGTCCAAAGTCATGTACGTCAGGCGAACTGGCTATATGATACTGGAGATATGATATGTGTGAGTGAATCTGTGTGTCTGCCCTGTGATCATTTGGTAACCTGCCCCGATTGTTGCTCTAACATTTCTTTTCACAATGTTGATATTGTTCTTGGTAAAATGTTTTGCATCTGCTGTAACTTATATACAGATGGAAAAGAACTCATTTTGTTATATATTTCTCCAGAAACATTCTGCATTTGTGAGTTTATTGACATTGTAAAAATGTATCATAGCTGTTTTTGGGTAGGAAAGTTTAAAGAAAAAAAAGAAATATAAAAGCATTCTCTTAAAATTGTGTGTCTGTGTTAAAAATGCAATATTTAAAATTTCCAAAGTATCTGATTACAATAGCCATTTTGAACTCGAACAACATAATTATATTCATAAACTGAAAAAGCAACTAAAGATTGGCTCAATTTGACCTGTTTTATATATATTTTTGGTTAAGCCAATTACTATGCCAGCATTAGACTAATTGTTACTGAAGTCATTGTTAGTTGGGCCAATTTTACTTTATTAGTCACTAAATAATTCACTAGCTGAACGCAACAATAAAAAGTAGTTAATTAGGAGGCGAGGCTGTAATCCAGCTTTAAGTACCTCTAGCTGGAATTCACATTAATTTTACCCAAACAAGGATCTGATTTATTTTGTGTGCAGTGTCACTGCTTCAGTGTCTCATTTTCTTTACAACACAATTGAACCAATTATGGCTGAAGATGCTGGTACAGTATAGGATAACCACGCCAGGACAGCTTAATACAACAATATGACCAGCAGACCTTTTTCCTTTCAGCATTCTAGCCTTCCCCTAATATCACGCACACCCTTGTTCCTTTTGCCTTTGCTGCCTCCGGAAGGCCGCACTGAATAAATCCTTTGTTCTTTAGGTATTGGGGAAAAAGAGACCGCTGTCTTTGGCGTGGCAGGCTTCAGCGCATTCAAACTCTGGCATTGTGATGGACTCATGTGACGGGCATTCATCCCCTCTTGCAACACTTTTACAACTGACAATGGCATTGCATTGTACAACTAATAAACATCAACTCTGGGTCTGCCTTGTTCTCACCTAAGACAATATGGCTACTACCACACATTATGAGAACTCATAACTGTACAGATCACTTAAAATAAAGTGCACTTGTAAGTGCCACTTTGTTAGAGATGTATGTGTGGGAGTGACATGTTAATGGCACAGATTGGCCACACCATAGATTCTGCACCAACTTTTCCCCAAAAAACATTCAAGCCAGTATTCATTTAGAAATGTATTATTTAGACTTAAGGTGACACCTACAAAGAAAAACAATGTGCTTTTAAATAAGAGCCTAACATAATGGCTGCATGTGCTTTGGCACTATCAACACCTGTCTCCTTCTTTACAGACTTCATTGTATGGGTGAACAGTGCCTGAAAGCCTCTAGAGACGTGCGGTGTCTGCTTTCCTCCGTGCATATCTTTCAAATTGGATTCAGGCAAAGGCGCTTGATTGGCAGAAGGATTGCAGAGTGTCATGACAGGGGGAAAACAGGCCTGTCTGCTTATCATTTAATGCACTTGCTCAATTGCACCGTGTGAGGGGGATTTTGCCAGATGCCATCTGGCCATTGAAGAGACCGTAATCTTTAGAACGAAGTCATTTCATCAGCAGTAACAGGCTTGAGCAAATGACTAGTTCAGTACAAAAAACCACCAACATATTATACACAGCTTAAAATGTGGAGCTATTGCACAAAGTCATGAACCATATTAAAGTAATAAAACTAAAAATGACTGAAATTAGGCGAATCACAGTTATATCCATTCAAATGATATAGTACACATAATGATTGGCGTCTATATAATGTAACTCAAGACCAGCCTCCCGCTTTTAGCCCTGTACTATAATAAATCACATTTGAGTAATGATAATATTAAATTTGAAGTAGTATAAGTAAAAAGACTGATCAAATCTTCACATTAAGGGAATTAGTTTTATTCGTTCAAACGATAGCTATACTACAAATAATGATTTACTATACAGTATACAACACAAATCAGCCTCCCACTTTTAGATCTGTTATATAATAAGAACTATAACTAAAATTTAGTGTACGTATTATGATACATTTTTTATTGTCATTTATAGTTACACATGATTCACAACTAGCCTCCCACTTTTAGACCAGCAATAAATTAATATATCTAAAAATGATTGATAAAAATTTCACAAAAGGACATTTTATCATTTTATTTATTATATTTTACACACGATGACTGACACCTTTATAATGCAAGTCAAGCATAAACCAGCCTAAAACTTTCAGACCTGTACAATAAACATGTCTGACTCGGCAACACTACTCTTGCAGTCTCTGATGTCATGTGTTATTGAAACAACAAAGTCCCGTAAAGTGTCTGCATGCACTAGTCCACATCAGTAGTGTGTAAACGTTGTAAAATCTTGAGGAAAGTCTCTGCTCTCCTTGTCCTGAGTCTGAACAGGGGAAGGCTCTCCGCTGGATCATGTGATGTGTTTCCATCCCCAGGTCGCCATTTTGGAGGAAAGTTTGGATTTTGGGCACCACTGGAGGACGAGTAGAGGAGTAGAGGAGGGGCACAAGTTTCGTTTGGGAACGTTTCTGTCTTCAGGAAGCAATTCGAGTCGTGTTTCTTTCTGCATATGCGAAGCGAAACAGTTGGAGTGAACTATTGCCTGCTGCACAGACGAATTTTTGTGTTTGCACGACTTTGTGCTTGGACAGTTTTGGAGATAGTTTTTCCTTATTTTATACTTCATGCCTTGTTCTTCATGCTGCCTGTAATCAGTTTGCTCCATTCATTCGTCTCGGAGAGACTGTCAGAGTCCTAAATCTGGACTCTGAGCTCGGTATTGATGAAAGGGAAAGGCAGAGAGTAGCTGGAGCTGCTCTCTATTCCTGACCGGTGACAAAGTTACACGGATTGTTTGTTTTTGTTTGTATATCAATATTTTTTGTCACTTTTTAACAATCCAGGGACCACCGTGCCTGCTCTCTGTGTCTGGTGTGCTGCTTGACGACAGAAAAGTGAATTAACACACTGTCAAATGGTTGAAGCAACGTTTACTCTTTTTTCGCGAAGTGTGTGACCTGATCTCCTGGATTTGATCATGCCAGTCAGAAAGAAAGGTGGGCATTCAAAGATTGTTTACATTCATACTTCTATTTCTGTTCACCTACTTCATTTTATGTGCATTTCTATATTGCTGTCAAAAACATGTTGTCATGCCGTTAAGTAATATTGTAGTGATTATTTGATGGCAGTGCATGTATTATTAGGCACAGTCAGATTTATTTTACCTCTCCACCAATATGAATGAACTGAATATTTTTTTTTAGATACTCAGAGAGCCCTGAAGCTCCTGGAGGAGTACAAGGTAAAGCTCAGTCAGACTGAGGACCCACAGCTCCGACACTCCATTGAGCGAGTTATCAGCATATTTCAGAGCTCACTCTTCCAAGCTCTGATAGGTAAGCACCTGCATGCTGAATGCACCGTGTTTGGTGGGGGTTTTTTGTTTTGTTTTTTTTTCTTTTGTGCACTTTTATTTTGTATTTGTAAGAAATGGTGGAACAGGTTTGACCTCATCACGACATGTTTCACCAGCTCAGCAGCCTGTTTCAGCAATGTCGACTATTTTCCCCCCCACCTGCAGAAGGAATTTGCATGCAGCATTTCAAACCTAGTGTTCTTTCTTTCCCATCACAAAAACTGAGACTGCGGATGTGATTTAAAAAGAAAATGTTAACACATCATTGCAGGCCAAAAAATGGTGCTGTAGAAGTTGGACTGAAGGTGTGCTTTTGAGGAAGGGGAACTTATGCAGTGAAACACAGGTGAAATGGGAAATGAGTGGGAAAATAATTGTAGTGAAAGTCTGTGTGTGTGTGTGTGTGTGTAGGGGGGTGTGTGTATATATGTATATAATATAAGCTTCCATACGTGGACTGGAATCTCTTCATGTGATGCATGCACACGCACAGACATCCATAGCTTCCATTTTTCTTCATCCCTTCAGTTGTGTTTCACTGATGAAAACTTGTGGTTCTTAAATCTGTGTTAGAAGTGTGGTACCCAAAAAATAATCTGTCTCCTGACATGATTACTTTTAGGATAATCTTCTGCTTCTTATTCCATCACACACTAGAGTCTTCTGTTCCGGGGCTTCAAGTTCAGTGGGCTTCAATCCCTTGCAGTATTGCTCACTTTTAAGAAAAGTAAACATTAAGCCAGTTTTTTACAGCTGTAGCTGCAATTGGGATATATTGTGCAGCAAATTGTATTCATAGTGGCTTATCCTAATTTTTTTCTTAATTATTTACTCATTGGTGCCATATGCAATACAAATGTGCATAAGACCTTGCTTTCTAGACACATTATCATTAGAGAGAGAGAGAGATTTAAGGTTGGAGTGTGGGGCTGGAAGTCATGGAAATGGTCAAATGAATGGCACAAATGTAAAATAGTTTCCTGGTATATCATATCTTTGTGTTTGCACGACTTTGTGCCTGGACAGTTTTGGAGATGCCTTATTCATGCCTTGTTCTTCATGCTGCCTTTAATCAGTCCGCTTCATTCATTCGTCTCGGACAAATGTTCAATAATTTCCTGGTATATCAGGGGAGCAGGGCAGGTTTGATCTGAAATATATACCTATAGGTGCACTGAGGCTAAGGCTAAGGCTAAAACCAGGGAGTTCAGAACCTTATACCTGGTCGGCGGTCCTGATGCTATCATGGTTGCAGGCAGACAAGTCTGTTACAGGGATAAATTTAACTTTATCCTTTTTAACCAGCGACTTGTTAGACTCAGCATGACTGAGATTAACTCGGCCTCAGACTATCAACGACTTCTGTAGATATTTCAGTGAGCGCATCAGCATCAGATTCTATCATAGCATCACAGAGTTGCAACTTACTGGATGTATTATGAATTACAGTAATACATGTGTCAGTGCATGGTTAATTATGAAAATGATTGTTTTTAAAAGCTATTTTAAGAAAGAATATTTGAGCACTCCAATCAACAAGGTAATATTTTCAGCCTTAGTCATTATAACAGACTGAAATTCTGTTATGGCCTGAGTCTAGACATTGTACAGTGCCAGTTTGTAGACATTACGGTTAATTGCACTCCTTAATACAGAGCTGAAAATTTACAGGAATCAAACGCCATCCGAGAACACATGACAGTATGAGTCATACATCATATTCTGTAATATTATATATAGACTGTTACTATGCCGCATTTAATGTTGTCTTCCAGAGCTATTTCTTAAAACCAATGTGATTTAGAAGTCATAACGCAACATTTGCACTGCAATGTTTCTGAATGAAACCCAGCATCGGGGTAGTAACAGATGAGGGGAAGAGAGTGTGAGGGAAAACAGTTTCATTGGTTAACATTATTTTCCCCTGCCTACTGGTGCATGGTGATGGAATCAAAACTCAAAGACACTTTAGAGGTGGAGAAATATAATAAAAATGAGCAAGAAATGAAAAAGTTTCGATTTTTTAAGCTCTGGGGTTCAACACACTTCACCAAGGGTCATGTTTGTCAAATGTCAAAATGTTTGTATTCATGTTAGCTATCTTCGAAACAGCAGCCTTTGGGTTGGCATGTTATATCTGGCAAACACCAAAAGCTTTATTTTAAAGTAAATAATACCATAAAACTTCAGTGTGATTTTGGGGATAGTTTTCCTGCACCATGAATTGGTTGAAGAAATTAGATTTATGTATTTGACAGACATATGTAGAGAAATAGATAACATATATTAACAAATTGAGGTGTTGGGGTGATCAGTCATTTGTTGTGTAGTAATTTGTTGAGTTTTAACTCAAGTTTTGTTTTGTGTACGATACGCAGATTTTGTTTTTCTTTATCGGTGGCCCTAATGCTGAGGTGTTACACAGCAAACATTGCCAAACCCAGTAGATAAATATTTATTTTCTATGTAAACAGAAAATTCACACATACTGATATAAAGTTCCCCATTTGACTTCTAACTACTTTAAGTGGTATGTTGTTTCCCACGTATCCTGTACTGCAGAGAGGGACTAAAAATTAGACCTATTTAGACCTATTTAAAGGTCTGTGAAGTTTAGTGGCTGTAAAACGTGGTCAGATGTGTACCTTGCTGTCCAACACCAGGACCTATGGTTTTGTATACTTCCTTAATCATTGTGCTGTTCTTGGAATAGTGAATAGGAACAATACACCACTGGGAGGTGAAAAGTAGTTCTCCTAATGCTCATGTAGTCAGTGGTCTCTTAAAGGGGAATTCCTCTGATTTTTCATTTTTTTTTATCATTCAGGCATAAGTTGTAAGCAAAATATTTGACTTGCATTGTCGAATATCATCCACTGAATTTATCTTTACTGTGGTGGTGATAGGAACATGATGCCTGCAGTGCAAAAATAGCCGTTATATTTACCATCTAAAATTAACTGTGAACTCACACGTGTCTTGGGTTTTTATACCTTGAAGGTAAATCTGGAGGTCAGACCATTTTCTTTGGGTTTGCCTTGTTTTTTACCTCTCTGCCCTGAATGACATTTGAACAAAATATGTTTTGTAACGTTTTCAGGCATCAGGCAGCATATTTGGAACCAACTCATGGCTTTCCGGGAGACTTCTTATTACTTTAAGGTTCCTGTCAATATCAATGTGATCAACTGTGACTCAAACAGAACATTTCACATCAAACAACTGTGAATATCTGTTTACAGCTTTGATTGTAATTATGCAGTAATTTGAATTCTCTACTGTGCCAGTTTAAAGGCTAATTTCCCTGAACTAAATGTTCTCAGTTACTCCCTCTTGGTAACATTCCAGTATTTACTTTCCTTTTCTTGTGTAACTTGACAGCCTACTCAGGCTACTCAACATATCATTTACTTATCGAAACCTAACTCCAGCTTTCTTTAGGAATTATTTTGGGCTAATAAAAATGATTCAAAATGAAAAAGCATGAAATCTGTCAATAATATATATATATATATATTAGGTTTGTAATGGTACATGTATTCGTCCCGAACCGTTTCGGCACATGATGGGTGTGTCCGAAATCGCGCACTACCGTCAGTGCACTGAGATTTAGTGCGCACTGTGCACTGCCTTCTGTAGTGTGCACTGCTGTGGGTCAGTGCTGTCCTAAACGGAACACTAACGTTTTGCACTTAGTGGAAGTGACGGACTCACATTTGCTCGCGATTCTTCAGCCGCCAAAATATCTGCCGGTTTTACCGCAGTGTACATCAGTAAAATAAATTTATTAACGTTACTCACATTTATATGAACCAGTTGCCTCTGCTTGGGCATGTGTTTCACTGTTTGCCGCCATTATCCAACTCGAAAACACGTTGAAAGTCCCGCCCCTTCCGCTACGTGGTCAAAATGCGCCCGTTTAGTGCACAGTGTCCATCGTTCTGCACAGCGTTTTCTGGCCGATTTCAATGCAGCATCTGGGTTCTTTCAGTGCACTGAGTTATAGCTCGGTTTTCAGTGAGCGCACTATGCCCTTAAATCGCGCACTAAAAGTGTGCAAGTGCGCGGTTTTGGACACACTCTGCGTCTTTCGGAGAATACACCGTACAACGAAGAAGACGTGATTGAAGTAATACGGAATCTCAGAGGGACCAAAAAGCGCAAGTAAAGCATAAACCTGGTACAATAGTGCCATCTACTGGCGTAGCACTTACAAATACATGAAAATATAAGCAAGAGTGTGTGTTTACTGGTTAATACACTGCTTTTTATTGAAAACAAACGAAAACAAACCAAGCCTCATTCTTTAGAACTTTTTGTTGCTTAACTTTGCTGTATCGTGAACCTTACCGAACCGTGACCCCAAAACCGAGGTTTTGTGTTAGTGTCAAAACTAATATTACAATAAATGCAAAAGATTTTGGGGTTAAGGGACCCAGTGCTGGTATGCTGAAGATGTTGAAGGTTTTGAACCCATGACCTCTTGGTCCAGAGGCAAATATCGTATGCACTAGGCCACCACCACCACCTTTTTAGAAAAAAGAACCCTTGATACTTTTTACTGATTTCCTTTTTCTTTGCATTTATTCTCATGTTCACTTGTGTGTTTGCTGACGAAAATACATCCACTGCTGATAGAAATGGCTTCAAACAATTTGTCTAGGTGCCTAAGACATTCGCACAGTACTGTGTGTGTGTATATATATAAAATCAGTTTGTTACAACAGTGATGAAAAGTCAGCTCAGAAGTTTTGCTCTGAAATAAATAATTTTAAGAACACTCTGCACTGTGTGTGCACTTTATGTGTAAGCTGAGCTGTGCAGGGATTTTAGGACAGAATGGCAGACCCACAGGTGCCTGGAGAGGTGTGTCAGGTAAACTTTGAAAGGAGCGTTCCATTAAGTGAAAGCAGCCTGGCTCCAGCAGCAAGACTGGACAGAGCCCAGCACAAATCTCACTGGTGTAGAATATCTCACACAAAGTAAGCAAACTGTGAAAGCTGCAAAAATACAATAGTGAAAAGTGCAAAAGGTTTTTTTGTCAGTGATCCTTTAGAATGTCTGCCTTGAGAACTAATTAAGAAAAGATGCATTTAGTAGATTTTCCACACACTCTCGTTTGCTCATTAAAATTGAATATTTTAATTTTATTACATTTATG
>JBBIGB010215698.1:0-14404 GCA_037577075.1 Alestopetersius hilgendorfi
ATTCATTGGACCTGAACTGTTTGAAATTCAATTAAATAAAGCTTGAAACATTGGGGTGTTCTAAAACTTTTGACCGGCAGTGTACATTTCATCTACTTATTAAATAGTGAGTTAAAACCAAAATGTCTAGATGGTTCAATGTTTTCGTAAACTACGAGGGAGAAATAAAGTAATTACATCCTGCTGTTGAAATCACTGTTTCTGCAAGTTCTAAGGGTTAAGGCAGGACACTTCATGGGAAGTGTTCCACTCATAACAGGCAGAGTTAATTCCTCTTGGAGATATCTCAGTGTCTCCTGATCAAAGGACCAAAATAATCTGCAGCGATCAGCCTAGTGCCGCTCCATCTGATAGGACGACAGTGCTGCCGCCACAGGGTTGCCACGTCTCTGCTTCAGCGGGTTTCAAGCGTTTAGCGGAACGAATTTTTAATGAGCAAGTAAACTCCATATTTACCTGTTTGGCTCAGGCTCTGCCTGTCTCTGTGCGTTATATAATGACTGCGGATGCATTATGGAGCCGCTCCACTGAGTGAGATGACTAATTCTGCTTGACATGTTCCGTTAGTCTGCCATGGTGCACAGAGGTTAAAGGGAACATCCGCCAGCTATCAGTTTTAGAGTTTAGAGGCTTGTTGCTCATGCACTGTGCTTCTGTCGTGATTTTAGTGACTTATCATCATTATATCCTCCCTCCTGTGTTCAATCATACCACAGAACACCAGTAAGAATCCTTGACTCTGTGTTTCTGGAACATCATTCAAGATACTTTGTCACATGTACAAGAAGTACAACATTTAGTGAAATGAGTCCCTGAGTCAATAATGTGCAATTAAGTATTTAAAATTAAAGAGATCTGAGTAGACTAAGTTAAGGTCACAAAAATATACACAAAACGTATATTCCAAATAAACAAACACTATAAACAGAAGCAAGATCAGTGCAGTGGGCTGCTTTGTGGGTTGCTGTATAGACTTAAATCACAGACAGCAGGTGAGATGCAGTGAGGTTAGGAAGTCTTATAGTTTCAGCATAGAAGATCATTTTGAGCCTCTCTGTTTGGTCCATAATACTGCCATATGATTGCTATAATATGGTAATACTACCATGTTATTTATATTTGTTAAACTGTTGAAAATGTTGAAAAGCAGCATGACTGTCTAAACTCTATGACTCTGTAAATGTGTGTAGAGGCTTTACAGGGAGAGGCTCTACACTTAAATCATGACAATAATCATTTACCAAATTTATTCAAGTTCATAGCAGTTTGATTATCATTTGGTTTTATATTATATTGCAGTTTCCCATTAACATAGATAACTGTTCCACCCTTACCGTGCACCGTGGTCTTATTCAACTTGTGTCTTTAATGTAGGCTCTTTAAAGCCAGCAGCGTGGAGGAGATCCTGGAGAACCTGCAGAAGGACGGCTCTGCATTCGCTCAGAAACAGTTACAGGTGGGGACTGGCCAGTTTCTCATTCGTTAGCAGGTCAGGTGAAAACTGTTTACTCCATAGACACTAATGTTCACTTCATAAGTCTTTACATGTAAAAGTGACCATTTTATTATCAGGAAACACAGTGTGAATTTTTTTTCTTTACATTAAACCCTTTCACCAAGCAAAGCAGCTGGAAACCAGGAACACAGCACCTGTGGGAGCAGTGTGTGGGGGCACTACCTTGCTCAGGGGTACCTCTGTGGTGCCAATGGCAGTCTTACCCCTGGTTTACACTGGATGCGTGTCCGCTGCGGTGCGGCTGCGCTGCGTTTCCGTTCCGTTTGAGGCCATGCGCCAATTCACACTGGACGCGTTTGTGGTCCGTATCTGATCCGGCGCGCCGCTGGTTTGCGAAATCACATGATCACGGGAGATCGCGCGGGATAACGCGATAACAACCGTGGGTAAACCAACGGCGTTTGTTTTGCTGATTCCTGCACTACAAATATTATTAGCAGGCTTCCTAGTTAATTTTGTCCTTGTTGTTGCTCAGCTTTAATTGTGTTTAGTGTGTTTATCATTGTGTTGCATTGCTGAGTTTAATGCTGTTTGTCATACTTTATTGTGTTGTAATGAAGAAAAAAATAATGCCTGTAAAGTCCACCTTTGAATGACATTGACTCATTTTGTGGTGTTTTTTGTTTAAATACTGTGGTCAACAATATGTGGGTCATATATATGATTTTATAATCATAAAATTATGGTCGTCTGGAGTTGGGGCATGCGCTCTGTGTTGCGTTCTTGATCCGTATCCGTCAAAATTAGTCTCGATGCGCATCTCGGCGGACTGCCGGGGATGTGACGGAACAGAGACGTAGCGGAGACGCAACGCATCGGATCTGGTGTAAACTGATGCATTGACTTTACTGGCACCAATTAGCTGTGGCTGCCGTGTCGGAGACGCACTGCAATGCAGACGCATCCGGTGTAAACCAACATAGTTTCTGATATTAAACCGGTCCGTGACCAAATAAAGGTTGGGTACCACTGCACTAGATGTGCTGCTACATGTGATGCAACATTTCAAGGCCTTCATAAAAGTCGGACTGTAATATTAAACCATAAGACAAGAAAAGATAAGATACTCACAGATATTTAGTTAATAAATCATTTCAGTATTGCTCAAAATTTTGCGCTCCTGATCTTGTTGGCCTTCTTACACTCCGCTGCAGTTTGTGTGGGTTAATGGCGAGCGAGTTTTCACCATGTGTTTCCTCTCAGCGGTGTTCAGGGAAAAAAATCAATCATAACAAACCAAATATCTGTCGATTCCAATATGGACCACATTCAGACACCAATACAGCTCCTTTAGCAAACGATTACATGCCATTATCGTGTCCAGCTGCGGGAATTTGATCAGGTAAAACAGGAAATCTGATTTGACCGTTTCACAGGGCTGGCTCAGGAGCATTCACCAGTAAAGATTTAGCTTCCAGTGCACAGTGTGTGGGTGTGATGTCTTTATGTGTCTCATTACAGGAGTGATAGCAGCACAAAAGCCTTTAACAGGGTTAGACTTGTTCTGCTACCACTTACAGAGGTGCTGTTCTCTCCCACTGTTACACGGGGGTTAAAACATGATGATGACGATTAAGTTGACGCTGACCATCTTCATCGCTTTAGTATTGGAAGAAGGTTTTGCCTGTTATTTGGTCTAAAAGCCTTCTGTTGTGTGTAAACACTCACCGCATAATTACCCTTCAATTGCATTATGGGTCACTCAGCATTACAGAGACATTCTGTTCCTCGTCTCAAGTAGCTGGATGTGCCCTGCGTCTCCAAGTGTTTTATATCGTGAGCTCGTCAAAACAGAAAGCGCTGGCAGGATCTTGTGCTTGGCAGCTGCCGTCGGACGGTGCTTCCTTGTTGTCTTATCGCTGCATGAATTATTGAGAGAAATTCCCTTTTATCCAGCTTGAATTAAAAATGCATCAGAAGCACTTGACAGTGATTTCATTGCGTGAATAAGCATTAAGGCTAATGAAAAAATGGGCTGCCCGTTGTATGAATTTTGAAAAGCAATTGATCTGATTTTCCTACTTAAAAAATAAATAAATATATTGGGGAGTATCCAGAGTGACACATTTCCAACGTAGCCCCACAAGTTCTCATTCCATTCCATTCCACTTTATTTATAAAGCACTTTAAAACAACAACAAGGCCGACCAAAGTGCTGTACAATAAAACCAAATTAATCTCAAAGGGTTTTAGATCAAATTTGCTTAATGCAGATGGTAGTACCACATATCTATTATAATATTTTGGGTAAGTAGATCAGAAGGCTTGGGTAATTGGGTAAAAGGCTTTTCAGCAAACGTCTGAACTGAAGCTTTGGAGATTTCTAAAGATGTTTTCTGATGCTGTAGACTTTGTCTATGATGTCTCCAACCTCGCTGAAGCTGACCTTCAGGCAGCAGCGGGACGGAGCCGGTTTGAGTCTTCAGGACGTTTTTGTGATGGAGTACAGACTCACCCAAGCCTGTATGGTATGTGACATCTCAGAGCATTTTCCCACCCTATCTCTCTCTGTACTTCCTCCTAATCTGCTGATAAGTTTCTCCATTCTTTTCTTTTATTTATTATTTATTATTCTCAATAATTCGCCCATTTTTATTCTTTTCCTTCTTCCATTCTTTTATTCGATTTTATTTTTTATTCTGTTTCCATAAAGGACGTCGAATGACCTTTTGTGTACCATAGTGTGCTTTATAAATAAACTGGAAGGTCAAAAGTGTTTGACATGTCTTTTTGTGAATGTGTAGAGAGGACACGACTTCTACGAAGGGGTGAGAGCTGGTAAGAAGCTTGAATTATGTTTTTTTTTTTTTCCTCTTAAATCACACCATGCAATCAAGCCGTTAAGAATTTTCCTCTCATCTGCTTGCAGTGCTGATTGATAAGGACCAGAATCCTAAGTGGAAGCCCTCATGCCTGACTGAGGTCACCGAGGAGTTTGTGGAAGAATGTTTCAGCTCCCTGGGAGACAGAGACCTTAGACTGTGAACACTACAGCAGCAAAAATAAAATAGCATTATAAGTTTGCTTTATCACCTCTGAAAGAATCTGAGCATTCATTCTTTTGTAGCTTTTCATCATAAAAAAAGCTGATATGCATAAAAATGTGAGGCACAATGTGAGCCCTAAAGAACAGCCAGCAAAACTTTTCCCTGGAGACGACGAACAGATCTGCTGAGCCAGTGTTTAGAAAGAATACTGCTGATTTCTTGAAGTATTTGAGGACTGCGAAACTCCTTGGGACTTGTCTTTCTTCTTGCTAGCAAGTACACACTAGAAATGAAAGCCCCTGCAGTTGTTTCTTATACAAGGCAATTTGGTTATCAGTCAGCGTGGGCCACAACCCAAACCAATATTATGTCTGCAATCGCACAAAAGCAGCAAGCGCACAAAAAACTGGTTATTATAAAATGAACCATGACCGGGTTTATTGCTCCAATTGCTGTGCGAAGGTCTCTTGCAATGAGCAGCACTAACCATGAAGCAGTAGGACTGAAGAACTGTAATGCTGAAGCGTTAGATAAACAGTGAGTTATTGTTAAATAGTTTTAAAAGAAAGGTCGAAAAAGGCCTTAAATGACTGCCCTTGTGTGTGTAAATTGATTGGCTAATAATTCTGTGTGTGGATAATTATGAAAATTATTAAATGTTTGGTACTTAGTGTTTTAATGTGCTTGGCATTTCATTACAGAACATTTTAACAGAGATCTCATGCATTGCTATTGCTGTGTTTGTGATTTCCGTACTTGTGAAGGACTAAATTGTGATGACTAGACGCCTGGGTCAGAGCATCTTGCGAGGTGTGCTGTAGTAGCCAGTACCAAGGAAGGACAACAGAGTGAACCAACGACAGGGTCATGAGTGCCCAAGGCTCACTGAGTAGGGAGTATGGGCTACTCCTTCTGATCTAGTCCAACAGAAGGGCTACTGAAGAAAAAGTTCACAGTGGCTCTGTGCCAGAATACAGTGTATGACAGTAGCTGCACACCAGGCAGAGAGCCCATACGGACCCAGTCCACTGCTGACCGCCTATACAGAGGGCAGGTGAGCATTAGAACTGGAACTCATAGCAGGGGAAGGTAGTGGCCTGAATCTTGGCTACCAGGGAAAGAAATGAAATAATCCTGCACTATAGGAAGAAGGCAAGCCAGCGGAGCCAGTGTGATGCTATGGGCAATGTTCTGCTGGGAAACTCTGGGTCCTGACAATAATGTGGAAGTTATTTTGATAAATACCCATAAAATTGTTGCAGACCAAGTACGCTCTTTAATGGCAACGGCATTCCCTTATGACTGAATCAGAAACAGAATCTGTCCTGTTGCCAGATACCATAGCACAGTTTCAGTAGCAAAAGGGCATAACCTACACAATATTAGGCAAGTGATGTTAAAGTTATCAGCGTATGTGTTTGTATTTGTGAACCCTCCAGGCTTCTTTCATGAATCCTCTGTCTCCTGAAAGCTTATTAATGATCCACAGAGTCAATTAGACGTCTCCTCTGGCCTGTGACAGCGCTGCTAATCTAATGATTCAGTTGCCAGCACAGAGGCCTGCTATGCTGTGCACTGTGTCCACACCCAAGAAGGAGCAGTAAAGCAAACAACCCTGCAGAAACAAACACACCTTTTCACCTTTTAGTCTTGAAATGCTGAAAACGCTGAATCACTCTGTGTGTGAGCGAGAGACGACGAGGGAATCAGCGAAACAAATAATGAAATCAGAAGGCAGCCGAGTACAGCGGAAGGCATCGACTTCATTTATTGGTGTCACATTGTTTTGCATTTACTTCATCCATTGATGTCATGTTCTCGTTTTCTCTGCGTTATTTACAAAGGTGAGGCTGAGCACTGCTGACCACACATACAACACTCAGTTCCGTACAGTAAACTGAAATGAAAGCCTCTGAACAGAAGCACCTCCTGCATAAGCACCACTAAGGTTTCCTGTTAATCAGGTAGATAAAGTCTCAGTGTCCAGTAGAGGAAACAGAAGGATTGAGCATTCAAGAGGAGTTCTGCCAACTAAGACGTCTCTCAGGGTGGTTTAATGGGCTCTGTTCTGGATAAATTGAAGATTGTTTCTTGGAGAATCCTTGTGGACGCACGAAGGATGATCTTTTAGTGGTAGGATACTTGCCTCTGGACCAAGAGGTCATAGGTTCAAATTCTACCTTCAGCACCACCACTGGGTTCCTGAGCAAGACCCTTAACCCCAAGTTGCTCCAGGGAGAGACTGTCCCCTGTAATTAGGGAATGGAAGATGCTTTGGATAAAAGCGTCTGAAAAATGCCGTAAATCTTCTACTGTTGGCTGAACACTTCGGGTTTGCGTTTCGAGATCTAAAAACAATTGTTCACAGTGGTGGAGCTTCAGTGTCTAAAAGCCCCCTAAGAAAATTATTACATGAAATGGTTAGGCTGCCAGGTGCTGAAGACACTGTTTTGGCCTATAACTTATCTTTTTAATCCCTTCATGGCAGAGAATCCATGTTTGCCACAATTTTACCATCAACATTACTTATTACTAGTGGTAAATAAAGGGGCTCTATTTATACTGTAGATACTGCAAACCTTGGTTCCCATAACCACCACTGTAAAGAAATCTGAGTCAATTAAACCACTATGATTTCAACGACTGAAAGGTGCCAAAATTTTAAACACAGTGGATTTCTCCATTGAAATCAGACTGCAATCCTTCTGTCTGCATACTGGCAATGCATATGGAGAAAATACAAAAAAAGGTTGATCATTCTGGATAACATAGTATTACCTGGTACAGTAGTACCTTCCAGGAGTGTGTTTGTTCTATTGGAGGCAAATATAAGAAGTGCTAGCAGTGCTGGAAATGAATCTGGTTTTGACTGACAAGTCAGCTACTTAAGCCGGTAGGAGAAGAAAGGCAAGGAGCATTTCTATTGGACAACCCACAGTTTTGGCTTATGTTATCCAGCTAATCTGAGAAATGCTCCCTGGAGATTACTCAGGATCAGCACAAAACTGTGCTGTTGCTCTGTTTAGAAATGGACCCCAGCTGGTCTCTGTTCTGCTGTTTGTACTTGGAGCGTCTTGTAGAGAAGTGGAATGAACTTGCTGTGGGTCTGGCCTTGTGCTCAAAGACCTCAAATTGACATCTTAATGAAAATCATACTTACTGCTTTAAACACTAGCATTTTGTATTATGACGATTATTCCAGTAGATAAATATCTGAATACCTGCATAATTTTGTTTAGGCAAATCCCAGCCCTCGCTTGATTCAAAACACTTGTGGTTCTTATAGACATCACTTTAAAGGGACAGCGGTTACTTTAGGTCATTGTGGCTTTTTTTTTTTTTCTTTTTGAACTTTAGAACTTGCCTAAAATGCTTCTCACAAAAGAGCAGATTGTGCTTTTACTATTTGTTAAGGACACTGGCTTGTTGTGGTCCCATACCTAAGCTTTATAACTAGTAGTTCGGCAGTCATAATAGCACAAAGCTATTTAAAGTTGGCATGAATTCCCCTCTGACATGGCATGGCCTCTGAGGTTTGCATATTTGAGCTGCAGCAATCATGACAGCAGAAGAGACTTCTCCATTATTTGGTCTGTAGACAATGTAATACACCAAATCCCTCAGGGGAAGAGATCCATTAAGCTGTATATTTCAATACGTTCCTATGACCTTACTTCATGGTTTAAGGGCACAGTGCACACCCTGTACCTGATGGCTTGCATTTATACTGTGGTTTAAACCCCTCCCTTAAGAGTATTTGGTCTCTGTGTCCATGAGATCCCTATTTTAGTATCCCAACACTCCTACTCAAGAGAGGGGCACGTGGAACAAAGTATGACAAACGTGTCATTCACGTCCATCTAGACAAGGCCCTAGCAAACACCCCCCGCTCTGTTACTGTGAGTGCGTAAGTCTGGTACACTAAACAAGCTGAGGCACTGAATTTGCTTGACACAAATCTTTCCCACATGAAGTACATTACAAAAAATTACTTTTAGTTTACTCACTTTTGGCAATGATTGTGGTGTGATGCACTGTATTCATGTGAAAATGATGTTAATTTATCAAGTAAATTCAGTACGTTACTTTGTCCCTCTGCACCCTGATACACCTGCAAAGACGATGGAGTGTGTGTGTGTGTGTGTGTGTGTGTGTGTGTGTGTGTGTGTGTGTGTGCGGGTATGCTGATCCAAGCAAACAGAGACTATGATAAAAGCAGGGAGACACAAGAGAAAGGCCTATTAATAGCGTCCCTGGGAGTAGCGTCGTTTTGGCCTCTGCACGTTTGCCTTGGCTCGCCAATTAAAGCACCACGCTCTGGATATGACATGTCACACTGATAATGAAAAATAAAGACTACAGAGGCATACTGGTGCTTTGATAGCAGTATTCTTGTCTCTTTTGTGAAGTCACAAACTGGCTCAATCCGACAGAAAGAAACGTTGACCAGGCCAGAATAATGCCACAATGCCATTTCCCAGGAAGATGGTTGTAGGAATAATGTGTTTCCAAAAAGGGCGTCCAATCAATCGAACAGTATTTCTTCCTTCAGTCTAAGGTACTAAGTTTACTCCACCTGGTCTGCTTTTGGTCAGGCCTAGTGGTTCTCCTGACCTTGGAAAAACCACATGTTGGAGAGGTCTAAGATCACAGTTTCTGGCCTTCACGGCACATCACACTCGATATAAGGGATGTCGCTGTAGCGGCTGTCCACCTCGGCCCACTGCTGCACGGCCCTCGCCACGATCTCCTCCGACAGCCTCTGGGCGTAGTCCAGCAGGACTGGGTTAACTACCGGCGAGTCCTCAGCCGGGCCCGTCTCCGCGTAAACCAGCACGGCCTTCTCCCCTCTCTTTCTTCCCGACCTGCCGTCCACTCGCTCCACTGAGTCTGAGTTCTGAGTGGGATCCCTGCGCTTGGATTTGACGCATCCCATGATATGAAAAATGTCGCATTAGGTTGAAATCAGACACGAGGAGGGCAGTGAGAGATGTTGCCACTAGCCGGCAGACGTTCGTCTGAACTGATCGTCGTCAAAAAGGCCCGAATGACAACCCATGAAGCACAGCTCACTCATGGACGTCTCCCTGCCAGAAGAAGATAAAGAGTTTCAGTGATTTATGTCAGCAGGCTCTGACTTGTCTAAATAAATTCACTTTGTGGTGTTGACCTTTATTTAGGGCAGCCGTTTATTAGAACATATCGGCAGCCTTGTCCTTGTAGTCTTGGATCCAGTGTCAGTATGCAATGTGGTAACAGCTAGAAGTGCTGCGTTTGCACAAGATAGATGCATCAAGCCATGTTCACATTACACGGTCGAAGCTGAACCCATTCATTTGTGTAGATTTTTTTTCACAGCGAATACAAATCTGATCTCTTCAAATCAGATCTGATCCACTACAGGTTTAGTAAAAAAATCTAATTTACACAATTTGCCTCTAGTCAAACAACATGCCAAACTGAAGCTGTGAGGCTAATGTAGTTAACAAACACTAGAGGTTGATAATCTCCCAAATTGTTTCCATGAATACACCTTTAAAACATCTCTTAACCCACATCCAGCTATTCAGTATGGCGGCACAGATTTACTGGTATGTTTTTTTTTCCAAATGTTACTGTGTAGCTCTATGCTGTGTTCAGAGTCTGTAGAGGAGTAGAAGTGCTAATCTAGAATCAGTTTTTGTTGAACAGTTTTTATAAATATGAAAGAAGCTGATCCATGATCAGTCATCTCCAGCCCTGATGATGTCTAAGATTGCTGTTCATAGCTGTAAAGAATTTTGACCAAAAGTCATGCTGTTTCCTGCACGACCTTAATTAAGCGATGGATGCAATTTGAGCAGGTTGAGAGAAGTTTTAAAGAATCCTTTACAAAAATGATTTGGGTGCCTTCTAGCGTTTGTTAGTTGTTTGTCAGCAGTGTTAGCCTCACAGCACCTAAATGAAAGAAACAAAACTTGGACTTACAAAACATGTCGTGGCATGCAGCAATTGTAAAATTGATTTAATGCCGATCCATTCCTTTAACAAGTCATCTCAACTCAAGAGGGACATTTGTACCTGTCATTTTCATTGATCCCTAACATCATCTGACTTCAGTCAGTTTATGAATCACTTAGGTGACTGGAGGAAGGGGGTGTACACATTTACTGTCAGGTCACATACATCTGTCGTATGTTTCGACTGCATGGACTAATGTAACTTATAAACAAATGGGAGAAGAGATGAAAAACTAAACTGTGCAGCTCATTTTTCCTCTGCTTTGATATTACAGTTCATTAGGAGGCATTCAGAAATGATGCTTTAGCATAAACACTACACGCCTTCCTGGCACCTATGGTAGCTTCTGAGATAGAATCATAACGCACCTCCAAGACTTTCCTTCATTCGCTCATCACGGAGAGCACCCAGCATGGGCAATGTGTCAGCAGTGCCTAACATAATTACACATTATGTTATGCATATGCAGGTCCTTTTACAGCAGAGAAGTGCTGAAAGATGTCATTTATCATGAACGAGGACCATCAAGGCAGAAAATTCAGATCTGAGCCATCAGAATCTACTAAGGCGTGTAATGAAAACTACGCCTAATGCATAAACCGGGAGACCATAATCAGCATATGCAAACAGCTGAATGCTGAGTGTGACTTGAACTTTACTCAAAGTTGACGTCACTGCCTAGTGGTTTAGTCCTCCAGATCCCAGAGAGTTGCAATAAAAATGGCACCTCAACTTTGCAGTAGCCTATGTTATAGAAAAATGCTTCTAATTAAACATAATGGTTGGCTGACATTCTGTTTCTATGTCTTGAAGGGATGTGTGTGTATGAGTGTCAATTTAATGTGATAATTTCAATCAATTAATTAATGCTGAGTAATTGCATCATGTGACTTTAACCCTGTCCGGTGTTCTGTCGAAACATGCTACCCATCGAAATGTGATACCGTGCCCTTCTGCGCATCTGCAGTTCCACAGTCTTGGGATTCAGTGCCACACCTATAAATCTGTGCTACCTCAGCACACTGACAGCTGTATAAACTTCAAGGAAGCACTGTTCCACAGGGTAGCATGAATCGAATGGCTCTGCTGTCAATTTGCGCTATCGTAGCAGGTATTACTTAAATTCACTTAAATAACTTAAGAAGACCACAGGCTATGATCTGTCCAAATGTGAGCTTCAGCTACAGTTGGGTGACTGAATAGCACAAGTCAGGTGTCCATGTCTGCCTCTATCACCTCTATGCCTCTATCTGCCTCTATAAATATGCAACAGGCTCTGGGCAGACAGAGGAAGTGCCAAACTATAGCATGAAAAGTGTTTCAAAGATTTCCTGAACAATGCAAAGCTGAAGATTTCAGTTACTGAACACTGCATACTTAGCAATTAATTAATCCTACAGAATGATTTCGATACAGAAGGTGCACAGGCTGTTTTTGATCACACACTGTGCTTTGCATATACAGTAGTTTAGTGAACACTACATGTCCTTACACACCAAATTCTAATGTTGTTTGGTCATTTACTGAACACTTCACAGCCTAATGTCGCTTAATGATGTACTGAACATCCCACAGCCTAATGTCGCCTAGCGATCTACCAAACACTGCACATTCTGTCACCCAGTGATTTGCTGAGCACTGCACAGCCTAATGTTTTAGTTATATGCTGAGCTTTGCATGTCCAGTAGTGATGTTCACTGATTTACCAATTCTGAATATCTAGATTTTACTGAACACTGCACTTCCTAATGTCACCTAATGATTCACTGAACACTGAGCAGCCTAGTGTTGCTTAATGATGACACTGAATACATTACACTATGTCACCTAGTGACACTGCACAGTTTAGTGGCAGTTAATGGTTTACTGAACACCACACAGCCTAGTATTGCTTAATAACTCACCAAACACTTCACTGCCAAATGGTTCAGTTATATAATGAGCTTCGTGTGTTCAGTAATGTAGTGATGTTATTCAATGATTAAGCAACAATGAACGTTTAGACTTTACTGAACACTGCATGTTCTGATGTCGCCTAGTGATTTACTGATCACTGCACATTCTAATTCCTCTAGTGATTTTCTGAACACAGAATATTCTAATTCCCTTTATGATTTACTGAACACCACACATTCTAATTCCTCTAGTGAGTTACTGAACACTGCATATTATAATTCCTCTAGTGATTTACTGAACACTGCACAGCCTAATCTAGGTTAATGATTTACTGAACACTGCATAGAGTAGTACTGTTAAATGATTCCCTGAACACTGCACTGCCTCATGTTTTAGTTATACGTTGTGCTTTGTACGTTCAGTAATGTAATGATGTTCAGTGACTCTTCAGTGAATATTTAATGACTGACCGAACACCTACATTTTAGTTGTATACTGAACTTTGTATATTAATTTACTGAATATTGCAACACTGCACAGCCTGGTGTTGAGTGATTTACTGTACTTCATGTTTACTGAACCATACATTTTTCATGATGTTTACTGAACACTGAATTATTATACATTTTCTTAACACTGAATTGTTAGTTAATTACTGAACAGCGAACGGTTAGTGATTTACTGAACACTGAATGTTTAGTTAATTACTGAACAGCGAACGGTTAGTAATTTACTGAACACAGCACATTCTAATGGCCTAATAACACAGTAAGGTCTGAACCTGCTGTGTCTGAAGACAACATGTTTACTGAACACTTGCCCTGAGGCGTCACACTCCATTCGTCTGCACACCTATATTATAGTAACAGGTGAGTCTCTAAAATGACAGCGTGGCTGCAGTAAACTCGTATCACTTCTGAGCGCAATAATGCGCGTGCGGCGCGTGTCGAGAGCGCGCGGTTCACACGCGGAGTGCGTGAGCCGGAACACGTGTGATTAAGAGCTTCAAGGTCAAAAAATCAGCGCAAATAAATGGTGCTGAAATGCACGTCCTTGTCATCGCACGGTGCTCGGGCCTCACCACACACTGGCCTGCAGCCCAAACACCCCAAAGGGGTGGAGAGGAAACCTACCTGGACAAAGGCTAGACCCCCAAACGGAGCGGCGTCCCCGCCTTATCCAGGCTGGGTTTACCTGCACACACTTCTCTGAGGCAGGATCCTCGTGTCTAATCCCAGTCAGGAGACCAGCCTGGCTCTCCTCTCGCTCTGGTTCCCAGTCTGGTTCCCAAACTTACTGCAGCGGAGCGCACTTTGCCCACCTCCGGAGTTGACGAAGGGCATCACAGCAGTCCCAGCAGCCGTTCCGTGTCTAGTCCGTGCGTCTGAGTGCGTGTTTTTCCTCTCCAAGGTCCTTCAGGCGCGGTTTACTGCGTCCCTCCGGAGAAGCGAGGACCCTCTACTCGCACAGCGCGTGTCCTCGGAGAGCACCACGGAGCCCACCAGTGATCCTTCACCCCAAACCAAAAATGTTTGCGAGTGTTGAACATGTTGGAAAACTGGGTTACTGCAGCTCCCACGATCATCACTCGCGATGGAACACTTTTATTTAGAGAACAGAGCCATCTGGCGGTTTCTCTGGGACACTGCGTGCCAAACAGGGTGAGGTTTGGGTGGAATGGGTGCGTTCTGGCAAAAACTGGAGTGGGGGGGGGGGGGGTGACTTGGGGCTAAATGGGTGAGAATTTCTCCATCCTGATGAAAAAGTGTGATCTGAAATTTCACCTGGATGCGCTGAGATTTACTCCCCTAGAACCTTTCTTGGAATCTGTCTATCACTTTTAGTGATCTATGCATTTATATTAAGTATTTAAGTGTAAAGTGCCCTATTGTCATACGTGAACACAGTGTGAACATGTTGTATACGTATAGAACACACACACACACACACACACACACACACACACACACACACACACACACACACACACACACACACACACACA
>JBBIGB010216215.1:0-14394 GCA_037577075.1 Alestopetersius hilgendorfi
TTTTTTGAAAAAAAGTCGTCAAGGGGGTCTGAAAAGTCGCTAAATCTAGCGACAAAGTCGCTAAGTTGGCAACACTGTGCAGAAGTCACCAATGTCTTTTAATAAAGCATTCAGTCAGTTTAAGAACAGTTTATCTACATTTCATTTGTTCACCTATATTTGGTTTACATACTTTGTCAGATGCTTTTATTGAAAGCAATTTTTTTGGTTCTGTTCTGATGCAATTTTCTAACGAGACTAAAGCCGGAAGGTGGTAATGGGGGAGGGGGTGTGATGTATGTGGCTAACGTGCTGCACTGGGTTGATAATCAGCACTGGTTTAATACTGTACAAAATTAAGTCACATATGATACTTTATTGACTGCTTTTTCTCCAGGATACATACAGTCATCGTGGCACATGGCCATGATGCATATAGTCACATTTTTGCATTGCAAGATCACGGTCTGTTGATGCACTGTTATAAACCTACTCAAGTTCTTTCAAAACTGATGTGCATAGTGTGGGAGAAAGAGTTTGGTTCTGAAGCCTTGCTGTTGCTACCTTGCAACTGTGGTTTCTGATGCTATAGATGGTGTTCCTACACTGGTTACTGCAGGTAACCGCCACTTGCAGCTCGATGCTTCTCAGTGCGATTCACGATTCTTCTCAAGTAAAGTAGGATAAACCCTGCATGGCATAATATTAACCAGAGATGCTCACATGGCATTTTTACCAAGTGCAAGTCAAGTCTCAAGTCTATGTGCTCAAGTCCAAGTCAAGTCTCAAGTCTATGTGCTCAAGTCCAAGTCAAGTCTCAAGTTTCTGAGTGGCAATGTTTACAAATGGCGACTCTAAATGTGAGCTTTTTGAGCTCTACATGTTTAGAAGATATGCTAACTGGCCATGCCTCACAATTACGATGGGCTGTTACTTAGCAGGAGGTGTGGTTGCGTGCGGTGATATGCCTTCACCAACAAGGACGATTTGCCTTAAATGATCTTAAATTTAAACCTGAAAAATATATCTCCCACTCTAAATGTGAATCTTCACAGTTAGATGGGGCTTGGTGACACCTTTCAGACATCACCTGTAAGATCTTAGAAGAACAATCAGAGTTTGTGTGGGTGGAAAAAAAATCTGATTTATTAAGGGATGGACTATGTCCAGACACCCGATCTAATGAATAAATTCTGCTACATTAATGTCAAAGGCGTTCAGGTGAGCACACAAACCTTGCATAATCATAGACAGAATGGGATGCTCTGGAGCAGGCACAAATGATCCTTAGTTCATTATTCACAATGCTAAGTATGGGCTAGTGGGGTAAAGACTACCAGCACTGGGAGAGGTTCTCTGGAGTGATGGTGCTCCATGCAGTACCTTCAGGATAATTTACAAAAACCGTCCCTGAAGAGTCAAGAACTGCAAACAAAGTAAATCTATTAATACCATTGATGTCAGACACAATGAGCTACTGTCACACTTTCAGACACGCAGGATCATTTTTCTGGAGGAGGTGTTACCTTAAACAATTAAAATGAAAGTCCAAAGCTGAATTTGCCCTGTAAAATTCCATAGTGAATCTAGGATGGCCTGTTTAAGAACTACTTTGAAGCGTGCAGTGTCAAAACTTAAGGATGGCATTTCTCTGGAGTACAGAGTAGGGATCTACAGTGTAAAAATTCAGGAAATTTGTCCTGAATCAGGTCCAGTTTGGTCCTTGAATTCTGAGATTATATGTGTTTTTCAACATAAATGAATTGCATGATTTCCTCTTTTACAAGACTGCTATCAGTGGAAGTGGAAAATCCAGCCATGTGCCAGGTATTAATAATAATTCTTAGGGCTGGATGATTTGGCCTAAAATCAAAATCTCGATTAACTGAGTAGTTTTAACTCCATTACGATTAATGAACTATTATTTTATTTATTTTTTTTCCTCCTAGTTCACTCACAAATTTTGTACAGTAAATATGCTCACATATTACAAGTGAGAGATTTTTGAATGAAGGGTGCATCACTTGATTTTAAAATAATTGAAGGAAACACACACTATCTAGGGTGGTGGTCGCCTAGTGGTAGGATACCTGCCTCTGGCCCAAGAGGTCATAGGTTCGAATCCTGCCTACAGCACCACCACCTGAGCAAGACCCTTAACCCTGAGTTGCTCCAGGGAGAGACTGCCCCCTGTAGTTAGGGAATGTACGCTGCTTTGGATAAAAGCGTCTGATAAATGCCGTAAATGTATATCTGATGTAAATGTATCTACTATCTACATTTTTAAAGGGGAAATAATCGGCCTGGAAAAATTTGATCGATTATAGGTTCTGAATGTCGATTTCGATTACTTTTCGATTAATCGCCCAGCCCTAATAATTCTTCGCCAGTTGTGTCATCCATTCTTTTGGGAATGGCAACATTTCCAGTCTCTTTTAGTACGTCATCTGATCATTCACATGGGTGTGGTTTTTATATATATGTGTATATATATATATATATATATATATATATAATCAGTCATGTGGTGTGCTTTGACTTTAACAGGCTTCTCGGTTGCTATAGCACATGTGCTTGGATTTTATAGAAAGACTTGACCATGTGGAACGTCATTTAAAAGAGGTTCAAGCACATTTTGCCAGTCTTGTATCTTGAGCACATTGGGCACTGACAGGAATACTGTGGCTCCATAGCATTTTAACTTTGACCAGAAAACTGTGGCTTGAGCGCATTTAACACCACTCGGAATCTGGAGGCTTGAACAGACTTTACTTTGATCGGAATAATTTGGCTTTAGACTGATCAGAATCCTCCAGCTTAAGCACATTTAACCTTCATTGGAATTCTGTTGCTAGAGTACATCAGAATCTTGTGGTTCCAATACATTTAACTTTGATCAGAATACAATGGCTTGAGCACGTTTGACACCGACTGGAATCCCATGGGTCAAGGTCGTTTAACTGCGATCGGAATACTGTGGCTTAAGCAGATTTGACAACAGTTCGAATACTGTGGCTCCAATGGGTTTCACTTTGATCAGAATACTGTGGTTTGAGCCCATTTGACTACATAAACTTAACGTTTGAGCATCTTTGACTGCATTCGGAATCTTGCGGTTCAAGTGAATGTAAATTTGATCGGAACTGTATTGGTCAAGTAAATTTAACCTGAATCGGAATCCTGTGACTTGAGTCAATTCGGAAGTTTGAGCGCATATAACTGCAGTCGGGATCTCATGGCACATTTAACAGCAACCAGAATTTACATATACACTGAAGGAACTGTGAATCGAACCAGAGACTGCTAGCAGAGACTGGTCTGTTATGTGTGTGTTGAGAAAGCTACAGTATATTCACCCTCCATTACATTATTACCAACAGATAACAATGTATTCAAGTAGGAATATAGGATAAGGACAATTGGGGCAATAAAATGATGACCTTTGCAACTTAAGGTTCCTCATAGCAACCACTTTTGAGAACCTACGTCATGTTTCACACAGACTGATTAACCATCTAGATTAGCTCGCCAGCTTCATATCTGTCCATCAAATAAAAATCCCAGTTAGATGATACTTTCTCTTGAGGTCCCGAGCCTGGAGGGTTGAAAACAGTCCTTCCCTGCTGCCATAGAAGGAAACCACAGATCAGGGAAGGGCACAGAACACGTGTTTCCATTCACAGAGCAAACTGTGATGCATAACACACATCTGCGTGAAGCCTCTGAACTACTGTAATGAAACCAGATAGGCTTGTAAATTAGTGATGTTTGAGCTTACTGGATTTGTTCTATTACATCAGTCCTCCAGCACTGTTCACCATCTACAACAGAATACTGTCTGGCTAAATCAAAAAAATAAATAAATAAATAAAAAGGAAAGAACAAAAACATTGTGCAGGGCTGTATGGTGATCGATGACCACCACTGAGTACTATCAGATTCAAAAACCCCAATCAATGACAGGCAAAACACACAGCTATCGACTTTCCCAGCATCTGCAACAGTCTTAAGCCAGCTATTAAACCCATTTAAGATGCTAGACACCATTAAACATGTGCTGAGTCGAGCAGCACAGAAGCTGCCTTGTGCTTATTCTGGCAAACTGTACAAAAGTTTGTGGTCACCTGCTCCTTCACACAATTATACAAGTACAATGTGTAGCAAAATGTGCCCCCTGAAATGTTTGTTTGACTGTGAAATATAGTTACAATACATGAAAGAAAAACAATATTCTAAACTTAAGGGCATTCATTGGTGGAGCTGCAGATTCTTTAGCACCTTAGATTTCCACGATTTTACAGTATGTGTGTTGGGGGACATATAAGGAGATAAATATGGATATGGATATGGAAGGATGTGGAAAATATACAAGATTCGGCAGCTTAGATTAGATCGATTAGACATTTTTCCGTTCACGGAGGGGTTGGCAATATAAGAAGGTAATTGGGGTTGAGTTAAATGGAACTGAATGATGATCCGACAGCCTAAAGCAGATACAGTCTTGCTGGTAATGCTTTTCTAAGGAAAATATGGAAAATAGACATGTTTGGCACCTTAGATTACCACGATGTTTCCGCGTGTGCGCGGGGGTGGGGGGGTTATAAGGAGATAAATTGGTTTGCGTTAAATGGAAGTGAATGATGTTCGCTCAGCCCAAAGCAGCCCAGCCAACATGGTCGTCATCACTGTCCTTCACGGGGAGTTCAGTGTGGACTACTCGCCTACCTGGCCTGTCTGCCTGGTCTCTGTGCAAAAAAGACCCACATCTGTCCGCAGCTGTCCTGTCATGGGTGAGACGCATAACCCAGATAGACAGGTAGAAGGGGAACATGGAAACAAGAGATAAGACGACTCACCGATTCCAGGAGCCGAGTAGATGAAGTAGAGCGCCGAGGTGGACAGGGAGAACAGGAACAGCAGCCCGATGAATGACCTTCTCCGAAACCTCATATGTGATGGCATCCTACCGAAACCCCTCCGAGACGGAGCGGACCCTCCTCCTGGGGAAACGTCCCGGGCCAAATAATAATAATGCTAATTATTAATTTTATTATGTGGGGAAATCGGTTTAAAAACGATCAGATAGTAGAGAAGACAGCGGGGGGAAAACGACGGTAAAAAAAACAAAAACACGTTCGATCCGAATCTGCGCCGAGGAAGAATGCGGCCGAACGGGGCGGAGAGAGCGCGAGGCTGCTTCAAGTTGTCTCTCCGCGTTCTTTCCTTTTTTCTTCTTCTCTACTCCAGAAATCAATGGATATGAACTGGAACTGGCATAGGGTTTCGAAGACGGAGGGGTTCTAGATAGCTCCGTTTTGACTCATCCTCGTTAAGGGGCGAACAGGACCCAGCGCGCCCTCCGTCCCCCCGGCCGTGATGAATGAACGCGCGAGCGGCTATGCTTACGGACAAGAATAACGCGAGCTTTTCTCTTTTTTTCTACCCACCCGCATTCATACCCCAGGACCCGCCTCCTTAGACGGGATTGGTTGTTAACATTCCGTTTCTCGTCCTCCGATTGGATAGCAAATCACACCTCAGGCAATCACGGGAGGGCGGGGCTCGCCGGAATCCGAGTGGGAAAAATATAGCTCCGTGGGAAAATGAATGGACAAATTAGAAGAATTTTTAAGATCTACGGTTGAATTAGACTATATTTATGTTTTAAAATCTTGTTTTTGTTGTTAATAATATGAAAAATACTGTTTAAAAAACTGTATATGGTGTTAAGCCTTTCTTAGTCCCATGGGTGGTTATTTTACAAGTAAATTTTAATTAAAGTTAATTCTAAGCATGAATAAAATAAAATTAATTAAAAATTAAACAAGAATAACACATGTTTTATTATTATTATTATTATTATTATTATTATTGTTGTTGTTGTTGTTGTTGTTGTTGTTGTTGTTGTTGTTGTTGTTGTTGTTGTCATCATCATTAGTAGCAGTTGTAAAGCCTAAGTATAAGCCTAAGCGAATTTTCTTATTTATGCAAATATATAGAAAATGTCACAAAAAAGGGGAAATCCGTTTTCCTAATCAAAGAGTTTAAGAGCCTGTGGAGAGCTCTGACGTCAAACGTGCCTGTCAGAACATTTCACAATGGTTGTGATAGGAACCAGACGCCTCAGGCATTTAAAGACACCATAGAGAGGGCTGAGTGGTCATGGATACACTGCCTTAAGACAGCTCAGAGATAAGGCTAGTCCTAAGATGTATATTTAAAGGCCCTTCCATAGAGCAGAGGGGTATATAAATGTCAGCAGGTATGTATGTATTTACACATACACATACACATATGTATGAACATGTATACTGCATAAGTGTGTGGTTGTGTGCATGCATATATATATATATATATACAGATTAACTTTACCATCAGCAGCAGCATTACAGCAACATTACACCCAGAAGACCTGTTTAGGTTCGCTGGTGGTTGTGGTTAGTAAATAAAGCGGCTCTATTTCTGTTGTCATTACCATCATTGTCACATTAACATCCCTGTTTTCATTTCACCTCCACTGTAATGAGTATATTTAGCTTCAAACCAATATGGATGGCTGTTTCCATCTCATCTATGATGATGATAAAGAGGAAACTGGGAGGAATGAGTACATAATTACACATATGAATGTTCATGATATCCAAGGTCAGTTGACTAAGATGACTAAAACACTCTTTTGAGTAAAGGGTTTGTAACCTAAAGCCTAGTTCTTGTACAAACAGGTTATATGTGCATATCAATAATGATAAATGTGGATACTACAGCTCTTTGTCAGACAATATACAGAGCTGGACAATCGTGTATGCTCTTATAATTACTCTTTAGCTGGTATTGTACTATGTATATGTATAAATAACTTACTATCGCTCTTTTACATCCATACACACACCTTTGCCTTCATGCACTTTATTTTATTGTTTTATTATTGCACACCATACAGTGGAAAATAACCAAGAGCAATAAAGAAATGGGCATTTTGCGACAAAACAACATGTTTGGTTTCTCAACATCCCTTAACATCCATATCTGAAATATTCTCTTTGGCTGACCTGTTCTCTGAGGTATTCTGATATTAAAATACTCTTTATGGACAAAAAAGGAATTGATCACTTAATATATCATATTAAATGCATTCATTTGGTTACATTAGACATACTGACTCTTACCAAAGCAATAAAACATCCAAATTTGATTGTGAATAAACTTATAAATGCAATTAAATAATAATAATTAAACAAAGTCATTAAAAGGAAGTAAACAGCTACTGGGTCCAAGGTGCAGCTACACACTTAATTCATTTAGACCATAAATGGGTTAACAGTAAACAGGTAAACTGTAGTTTAAGGGGCCTATACTTTCTTTTATGATATTTGCCTCATTTTATTCACCCCTTGGAATTTAACAGGCCTTCATTAGTATGCCTTTAAGACTGATTTATGTAAATGGGCTCTGTTCTAATCTGCCCTATAAGAAGCAGCTTGGCTGAAACAGCTATTCACAAATGGGATGTATGGACCATTTTTATAAATATTAAGAAAAAGAGAAACATTTTCCAATGAAATGGGCCCTTTAAGACACTGTCTAGGCTACAAAGTGTAAAGGAGACATGGATAAAGAGAGAATTTAAGTGAATTAGGATTAAGCTAATTGCATAATGCACAAGAGTCACTTATTTAGAAACGACTGAGAACTGATGAAGCGTATTGCAGCAAGAGGGTTTGCGAAATCAACTGTCTGATATATCTGATCCTCTTTTTGCATGTTCATCAAGAAACATTACAGTGCAATCATAGCAAACCCCTTTGACAAATTTCCGGTCTTGCTTGTCACTTTTAGCCACGTTTTGTAAGGAAGGGCCACCACCACCCAACTATGCCCCAGATGTCACTGGTAGAGTGAAGGGCATGTCCTCAGCAACATATCTGATCATTGTAGGGATTTTTTACACTAGGACTCCTTTTATTTTCCTACTTAAGTTCTTTATCTGGAGAGATACAGCTAGGCCCCTTGAAAAATGACTGTGGTATAACTTTAGAGCTCATTTAAGATACACAGTTGGAGATTAGAGAATGGCCTAAAACTTGCCATGTTTAAGCAGACAAGAGAGCACGCCTCAATGATGCCAAACCACCATCTTAGTGGTTCCAGCACAAACTCAATTAACAGCATCCTCCATGAGAAAGGATTTGGACTAAGTTTGCAGGGCGACAGTGAATTCGCTGTTCACCTGGACAAGGCGGACGGAACAGAAATTCAGTGTCAGCATAAGTCTACAAGCACGGTTTTCGTCTCAATTCCAGGTAGCCTACACTATTTCGCCGTTCGTTGCTCTTGGAGCGATGTGGCCATTTGGTGTTTGGCCTGCAATGAGGGTTTGGGTAATGTTTTACTTATTTTCCCAGCATATGACTTGAATAAGTGAACCGAAGATTAAAACCTTTTGAATTTGTTGTACAGTAAAAATTCTTAATTTTATTTTACTCATTGTGGTGTGCGTTTGATTTATTGAGAAACATTAGACTATAAGCTATAAGCTAATAGTGCACACGCTAATACACCACACAGATAGCTACGTATATCATTCTATCACTAATTTATAAGAACTCAGGGTGCCCCATAGGGAGATAAAAGGAAATTTGAGGTGGTATGCCCATAACATGGGCACGGGGGAGCTACATACATTAAGAGGCTTGGAGTCTGACAGTACTTGTGGAGTCAATGCAGCTTAAAAAATATAAGTGGTACAATTATGTTTTCCAACTTAAGGTCCTGACTCCACGGTTTTCTAGGAATGCTGTGCATCCAACACATTAATAAGAGCCCATCAGAATGTAGGATACCTTAACAGCTGACCTACAACACCTTAGCAACCACCTGGAACACTACAGCAACCACCTGGAACACCGAACATCAGAGCTACCACCTAGCCACATCCTAGTAGACACCTGGAACACCATAGCAACCATCTAGCAACACCATAGCAAACGAGCAGAACATCATGGCTACCACAGCAAAATCCTGGCAACCACCTGGAGCACTGTATCAACCACATAGCAACAAATTAACAACCAAGTAATTGCTTAAGCTGTGCACTCTGTATTTTCTGCAGGAAATAAACTTCTTTTTGCTTTTGAACCAGCGTTGCTATCACTTGATTGCAGCCTATCTTTCTCACACCATCACAGGAATGTTATCTCTCATTCTCTTGTCCTCTGCTGACTGTGCTTGTAGTCCAGTCACACTGGATCTGCACATGATCTTATTTATCTAAATAACTGGTATTTTTTTTTAGCTTTGTATTAAATTGCCTTTCCTAATTTAATGGTGACAAACTGAGTAAAAACAAAATGAAGATGACGATATACTGAGGGCACTGTACTGGCATTTTATAATCTTCAAAAAACTTCCCTGTACTTTGGTAGTTATAACTGAACATCACACGTGTAGAAGTAGGAGATGCACTGGTAGGTCACATGGCATGGTGGAAACATACTGTCAAATGAAAAAGTTTGGGAACCCCTCTCAGCCTACGTAATCATTTGCTCTAATTTCAACAAAAAAGATAAAGGTGGTTTTTCTTTCATTTCTTAGGAACATTTACTGGGGTGAGTACTGGGGAGCTGGGGTGAGATTTTTAGTGAAGCAGTATTTAGTTTAGTATGAAAGTTAATCAAATGTGAAAAACTGGCTGTGTAAAAATTTGGATACCCTCGACTTTTGCTGGTTTGACTAAATGTTACCGCTCAATACTGATTATTTGCAACACCAAATGGGTTGGATTAGCTTGTTAAGCCTTAAACTTCATAGCCAGGTATGTTCAATCATGAGAAAAGGTATTTACGGTGGAAAATTGCAAGTTGTGCTTCTCTTAGACTGTCCTCTAAAAAGTGACAGCATGGGATCCTCAAAGCAACTCTCAAAAGATCTGAAAACAAAGATTGTTCAGTATCAAGGTTCAGGGGAAGGGTACAAAAAGCTATTTCAGGGGTTTAAACTGTCAATTTCAACTGTAAGGAATGTAATCAGGAAGTGGAAGGCCACAGGCACAGTTGCTGTTGAACCCAGGTCTAGCAGGCCAAGAAAAATACAGGAGCAGCATTTGCAGAGGATTGTGAGAATGGTTACAGACAACCCATAGATCACCTCCAAAGACCTGAAAGAACATCTTGCCGCAGGTGGTGTATCTATACATCGTTCTACAATGCAATGCATATTACACAATGAACTCTGTATGGCAGGGTGATGAGAAAGAAGTCCTTTCTGCACTCACACCACAAACAGAGTCACTTGTTGTGTGCAAACGATCATTTAGACAAGCCATTATTTGGTCATAACAAAAATTGCTTTGCATGGCAGAAGAAGCTGCATTCCAAGAAAAACATCTGCTATCTACCATCAAATTTGGTGGAGGTTTCATGATGCTGTGGGGCTGTGTGTTTAGTTCAGGGACTGGTGTCCTTGTTAAAGTCGTGGGTCAGATGAATTCAATCCATCCGACCCACGACTTCAGGATAATGTTGAAGCATTAGTTACAATATTGAAATTGCAGAGGGAGAAATACAATGTTCTGGAATGGCAGTAAAAGTCCCCTTTCTTGATTGTCATCAAAAATCTATGGAAAGATTGAGGAGAGATTTTGCATGGAATGGTCAAAAATACCTCTATCCAGAATCCAGGCACTCACCAAAGGCTATAGGAGGCATCTAGAGCCTGTTATATTTGCAAAAGGAGGCTCAACTAAGTATTGATGTAATATCTCCGCTGGGAAATGCATCTAATGATGCAAATTACATACTTTCTGTTCATGTAATAAACTTCATGTCATTGCTGAAATACCACTACTTCCATAAGGCATGACACGTATTAAAAGGCCGTTGCTATTTTGAATGCTCAACCAATGATGAACAAAAATTCATAGAATAAAGAGGGGTTCCCAAATATTTTCATATGGCTGTGTTTTCCACCAGAACTTTGCCATGGGGTCTTTATAGCATCTGTATTTTATTTAAAGCTCTGTTGTTAGAGAGTCAGCAAAGAAACATAAAACATCACACATGTCACATCATGACACATAAATATGTGTTTAAAATCATGAAGGATTTTAGTAAATTTCAATTTAACATCAGGGTTGACATTTCATCCTTGGGGGCCGCCAATTACGCCCCTCCCCAACAAAAAAGAAGGAATCCTCTTTATCTGTCATCCTAAAACATTGTTACTTGTACTAATACCAACCCATAAAACATGTTAGATCTCATTACCATGTAACTCCTTATATATGCATAAGAACACATAGCTTTGTGAGACAATAACAATGAATAAAATTATCATATTTATATATATATATTATATATATATATTTATATATATGTATATTACACATACATACATATATATAGACTCCAGACACACAAACAGCACAGTGACCTGCAAGTCGGTGTTAAAGTACAGTAACAGTAGCGGCGTTATTCATCTGAAACGACTGTGCTTGCTAACATGTCTAATGCTAACACTGCAGGGAGTGCCTTAAATTGTTCCCACTCGCAGTTGTACACTTTTAGCAGAAATTTACCAGGAAATTCAAGGTATCAGCCTTTGTTTTGTTTAATTGTCATATTGGCTATTAATGTAACAATGAAATTTAATAAAAGTTGCTTAGTGTTGGGCGCCTGTTTCCCTCCGTTGCGTGTGATGACGTCATCAAGCGACTATCGACTCGACTTTGCTGACCGACTTGTCGACTTGAAAAATTCTGGAGTCGTTAATGCCCTAATACATATAAATGTACAGCTCTGTGCAAAAGTCTTAGGCACCTGTGCAAATTGTTTGAAGTCATTTATATAAGCCGTGGGCTTCTTTCTGCCAGCAATACCACAGCTGAATATTAAAATAAATACAAACAAACAAGAAAGCAGTAAAAAGTACCAATATTTCTTTTTTTGTTTTAAAGTAGTTAATATTTTGTGAGCTGGTTAGAAGAACACAGGTTTGGATCCAGGTTTCTGCTCAGTGCCTCCAGTCTCTGGGTGAATTAATATAATTTCATGCTAAACACCTCTGAGGCACCCTGCTCTGCGGGCGCTGTGTTCCAGGCTGCCTGCTGCTTCATTTGGTGAATGTAGATGTATGCATTTGTGCTGTGGTGTGACAGAATGGTCACTTTCACTACTTGGATTTTCTACTTTTAGTATTTAATATTAATGGTTGAATAATATTCACTACATATTTATATACCAAATATGTCTTAATATTCTTTGCTAACAAAGAAATGTTCTGTATGTTCAAAATGTACATCTTTATTAGCCAGAAAATATCAAAAGCCTACCAAAAGCCACCTGCTATAATTATAATGTAGATCACTAGATAAGTTAAAGGACTGTCTGGAATTTGACTCTGCATCACCAAACAACCAGTTAGTAGGATGTCAGACATGCAGACATTATTTCATCGTATTAAGTAATCTTGCTTTATTTGACATAGTTTAATTTATGTTCATCAAGAATATAATCTGCAGTTTATAAAATACAGAAATTAAACGGGTACAACATCATGATTTCACTATGGATAAATCTAGAAGCTCCTTCACCTTTATCAAGTCCGGCACGGACCCACTGCCAGATACCAATCAGCATCGAGTATTACGTCACAGATTACGGGTCATTATGGGAAATGTCGTTCACAGCCCAAACTGATTTGGGAGAGATTTACTCTGTACTCGCGACTTTATGTTTTAAATAAATAAACAGCTTCAACTTGATACTGACTAAATAACTGATATGCTTAATAAATAACATTTTTACGTTGTATTTTTAGTTTTTCTAAGGTAAGGGCTTGTGTAGGTGTTTCCTTGTAAACTACAAGTGTCAAACAGCGGAAGAAGGAATGACGTGGGGCTCCTACAGCAGCGTAGAGTAACATGGGGAGAAGGGGAATGGTGGTAAACTGGATGAATTATTGGATTTGTCAATGATCCCAGTAGATTTGAGAATGAGGGGCTTAAGCAGGACAGTTTTGTGGTGCTGTGTGCTGATTATGTGGGTCTCTGAGTGTGGTAGGAGTCAGCAGGCAGGTCAGAGAGGAGCTGAGCAACTGCAAAAGGAGCAAACACACGACCAAGATGCTCATAAGATCCCACAAATTCAGCCCCCAGAGACCCCTCAAGGAGATGCGAACACCGAGCTGAGCAGGTGGGTCTGTGCCTCTTTTCTTCTTTTCTGAGCCTGTTTATTCAAGCGAGCTCATCCTTGTGTTTTTGTAAGGGAGCTAATGCTAAAGCTAATGTGTTTTCATGTTCTGACACCACCTTTTTCAAAAATACACGACTCCTTTTATACGTGCAGGTTGGAAAACATTGCCCTGTTGAACCTGCTGTCAAGATTTCACGTTTATCTATGAAATAACTTTTGTGACACCCCCAGAGGTCCATTTCAAAGCTATAAGAAAGGAAATGAGTGATGTTGAAATCAGGACTCAGCATGGGTTATTATTGCACATACACTATAAGGCCAGACGTATTGGGACGCATGACTGTTTGACCAACAGGGACCTCTAATGACATTAAAATAGAGTTGTATATGGAGAATTAAAAAGGCTTAAAGTATGTAAATATAGTTGAAATTTCAAGAAATACATTAACTCCTCCACCCATACAGCCCATATATGGAAACTGGAAACCAAACTGCATAATCAGTTTTTGCAAAAGTCTTGAGCCACCGTTTCTTTGTATTTAAATTTGAATCATCTTGTATGTTCAAAAATACGATCTTATGCCTATCAAGCTGTCTTGTCTATGGCATATTGAGTACATTACATTAAATGAATGGGAAACATATTTTACTGTGACAGGCTGCAAAGTGCCTAAAGATATAAGGTGCTTAGTTGAAGGTGTTCCAACCACTCAGCATTCAGCACCACCAATATACTGATCACCACCTGATCATCTGGAATCATCTGCACATGTTTCTCCACTGGTTCAGGCCTTAAGTTAGACTGACTCTGTTATGCTAGAATGATTCATACGTAGGTGGACAGGGACTGGACTTAAAATGAGTGTTTGAAAGTACTTCAGGAAGCCTGGAGAACTGTTCCTTAAGACTACTTTAAAAATACAATAATGTCAATGGAAGCAAAATATACTTCTGACAATACTGTACATCTCCTTATTCAGCTCTGCCCATTCATGGTGAAGTTCTAAGAGGTGTTCTAGTCCCTTGTACCCTTTGTGTAATTGTAGGAATTAAACAATGGTTGGACAATAATAATGTAAATAATAAATAGGTAAATAAATAAAGTAGGGATGCAACTAACGATTATTTTGATTATCTATTAGCTGGCCGATTATTTTTTCGATTAATCGATTAATCGGATAAAAACTAAACTCTTCTTTAATTTGATGTTTTGCTTATAACATTATAA
>JBBIGB010216522.1:0-14391 GCA_037577075.1 Alestopetersius hilgendorfi
GCGTGGGGGTGGGTGGAAGGAGTGTGCAAGAGCATGGGGGGGTGGGTGGAAGGTGTGTGTGAGTGTGGGGGGGTGAGTGGAAGGAGTGTACAAGAGCGTGGGGGTGGGTGGAAGGAGTGTGCGAGAGTGGGGGGTGGGTGGAAGGAGTGTGCGAGAGTGGGGGGTGGGTGGAAGGAGTGTGTGAGAGCGTGGGGGTGGGTGGAAGGAGTGTGCGAGAGCATGGGGGTGGGTGTGTGGAAGGAGTATATGGGGGTATTCTGGTATGTATAAATTGTTAATTTCAAAAAGTAGTCTTTTCAGCTGGCTATACTTAAAAGAATATGTGCCACATTGTTTAATGTTTCAAATAATAGAAAACAAGTAAAGCAGTAATGGTAAAATTGCCCCAAGGAATCTAAGAGTTAAATGCATTTTACCCAGCATACTGTAGAACAAAATGAATAAAATAAGCGAGTGAATCTAATCCGAGCCTCACTTTCGGAGTGTATTTCTCTCCGGCCAGCTTGCTGACGGCCTCCGGCTCGGCAAAGGTGGGGCTTTCTCTGACTGTTTTTTTGTCCATCATCTCTTTATCCCCTTCCTCCGTTTTCAGCGCCTTTGAGGCCTCCTCCTTCACTCCCTCGTCCTCCCCCCCTGCATTCCCTTCTTTCTTCACTCTCTTTTCTGTCTTCTCCACGCCGTTGGCTTTTTTCACCCCATCAAACGCTCCTTCTGACAAACACAAAGGAAATCGGCCTCGTTATCTCGTTTCCAGCAGTAATCACATCTCTCTCGCTCTCTCTCTCACTCCCACACAACCAAAACAGAATAAAAGTAGTTCACTGAATCAATGAGAATGAGATTGTAAATACATTATTTATTACATGAAACATTATGTATTTATTTAAATGTAATTTAAAAAGGAATGGTACTGTAAATAATTACATTCTGACATTTTTGCTTGCTTTGTCAAAATGGAAAAAAAAGAAAAATGTTCCTGAAATGTACATACAGCACTGTGTAAAAGTCTTAAGCCAACCCTCATTTCTTTATATTTTACTTCCAGGTGATCAGATAGTGATCAGTATACTGGTGGTGCTGAATGCTGAGCGGTTAGAAGTCCTTTATCTAAGCACTTTGTAGCTTGTCATACATTTATTCTCACGTCTTTCATTAATCTACTCAATATGACAAAGGCAGAAAACAATATTTTTGCACCAACAACGTGATTCAAAGTGAGAAAACAAGACTGTACACACAATCACCAGTATTTGCATGTACTGAGGTTCCTGACCTGTAGGGGGCAGTGCTTGCATGACTCCATCCTCCTTCAGTTGAAGTCTTGAAGAGCTCACCATGGTCCCAAGGTCCCGCACAGCTCGGTTGTGCCGAGCATCTAAGCGCAGAACCCCTTCATCTTCGCCGAAGAGAACACGGCTCAGGTGGGATGCCACGGGGCTGGAGGGGCGTGTCGCTGCCTGTGAGACGGAATACAATCATGGCCTGTTCCAGATATTTCCATGTCATGTCATCTCAGTCCAATTCTAAATATGTTAATCATTGAATATTCCAGAGAATATTACAGCTAATTAACAACTCATTGCTGCGCTGCAGTGAGCATGTGATTGCAAACAGTGTTCTAGACAATACCCTCTAGAACACGGGTCACCAACCTTTTTGTTGAGAGCTATTTCACTGGTACTGAGCCATATAAAAGGTTCATACACTACAACAGAGTTTACCTAAACATATCGAAACCTCATGTATAATTAACATGTTTCAAACCTATATAAATGCAAATGTGATTAAAGAAGAACAGCAACAGTATAAAATTAAATGTTAGACACTGCTGACTGGTGAGCTGGTTTTAGAACAGGTCTGTGGGCTACTCTTGGTGTCCTTGGGGGCATCACGTTGGTGACCCCTGGTCTAGATACTGTTCCACTTTAGGTTCTATAATACCCCACCACAGGCTCTGCAGAACAGCCCACTATACCCTCTTTAAATGAGTACTCCACTTTAGCTTCTATAATAACACATTATAGACTCTAGATAATAAAGCTTAGACCTACTATTTTACTGAGAGCATATAGTGTGGCATTATAAAACCAAGACCTACAATATTAGCTATAATACCACACTATAGGGGCTAAATAACACTCCACTTTAGGTTTTATGATACCAGACTATAGGTTGTCAGCTGTCGAGTCCACAGCTTAGACCTGCAATATCACAGTGCCCTCCACAATCATTGCCACCCCTTGTAAAGATTAGTAAACAGGGTTAGAAAAATGCACCTTTTGGCAAAGTAGCTTCATCTCATGCTGAAAAAAAGTGAGAAAAAAATATAAATAAATTTAATCAGAGAGAAACAAATCACTCATCAAGAAATAATTATCAACAAAAACATGTGACAATCATTGGCACCACTGCATTTAATACTTTGTACCATCAGCCTTTGCCAATAAAACTTCTTCTGTAACATTTAATAAGGGTGAAGAATACAGAGGAGGGCACCAGAGACCATTACTCTTTACAGAATCTCTCCAGATCATCCAGGGTCCTCTGCCCTCTCTTGCGGACTCTCATCCCACAGGTTTTCAATAGGATTCAGGTCAGGAGACAGACAGAAGCTTGATTCTCTGGTCAGCAACCATTTTGTATTGATTTGGACATTGTCATTGTCCTGCTGGACAATGTGACGAGCCAGTTTTAGTTTCTTGGCAGAGGCAGTTACATTTTTACTTAAAATATTCTGGTATTTCATGGAGTCCATGATGGCATGTACCCTAACAAAGTTTCCAGGGCCTTTGGTGGAAAAATAGCCCACATCATCACAGAAGCTCCACCATTTGGTTTGTGTGTTCTCTCGTCTTTCTCTTGACTGACTTTGCCCTCTGTGCCAATAATTGTGCCACATAATTCTTTCTTGATGATGGAGTTGTACTTCGCCAAAAGGCACATTTACATTTACTAATCTTTACAAGGGGTGCCAATAATTGTGGAAGGCACTGTATATAGACCTTAAGCTTTGGTATTTCAGTAATCCCCCGTTATTCGCGCATATAATGAAAAAACGTGTTTGATAAATAAAATGCCTAAAAATGCCTATTGTTTTTAGTGTAAACCCTAAATATGCCCCAAATATGCTTCCAAAAAGTTTTAATTGAATTCTCTGAAACACACTAAGGTAGAAACGCAAAAATATATAGAACAAAACGAAAAACAAGAGAATCACTCAAGATGTGTCAGAGGCGGACTGGCAATTTGTGCTTTATGAAAAAGAATGGCTGTCCAACGGCTCCAGTTGGCCTGTCTTTCTCGGCCGAGAAGCAAACATTATGAACAATAAGTAGTAATAAGAAGTAGATATGAAAAAAAATAATAATAATTAATTAAACCCCCTACACTGATTTATATTTAGCTGAATTGATATTTGGATTACTATTTAGGGATGCACCGAATATTCAGTCACCGAAAATTTTCGGCTAATAATAGGAAAAAAATTTTTTGGTTTCATACTATTTTTTTTTTTTAAAAACGGGACCGAAAACATTGAAGGCGCAATCAACCCGCAACCTGCATGCGCCAGATTGGATTAGAGTATCTGCAGTGTGGACGCATTTCGATATATATCTAAGAAAGACACATGGAAAGCCGTTATATCTTTCAACAGTTTTAAAGCACTTATTCTGAATGCACTGTGTTAATGCACTTCGCTCAGAATATTAAAATGCACTTGAATTCACTTGTTTCATGAGAGACGATATTTAATTGTATAATATTTCAGCTATCTTGAGCTATTCATGAGCGGGGCCAAGTAAAATACTTTATTTAAATTTATATTGTGCATTGTTTGAATGCTAAATAAATATTTTGTATAGTTTTGTAACAGACATATTCTTTTAATAATTTAATAATTATTATTTCTTTCTGTGTTTTGGTTACGGTGTGTTTTTTTAGTACATCCCTCTTATTTATGTTACAAAATTAGTCATTTTTTCTTAATAATTTAGAAGTTAAATGCATGAAAAAACATACTGCCATGAAAAAAGCAAAAACAAATATATGGAGAATATTTGCAAGTTCCGCGTTGTTGTGGAGATTTCTGTGTAAAACGATGTTTGGTTCTCATAAAAAATCCGCGTGTGACTGAATCCGGGGATTACTGTATAGGACCTAGACCTACAATATTATCTATAATACCACACTATAGTCTCTAGATATTACACTATAGGTTCTGTATAAAGCTTCTAGGTAAGGCAGCACTACTGACTACATGTTCTAGATACTACCCCACTCCAGATTCTAGATACTGCCTATGTGTACCTGTGAGCGTGCAGGTGAGCGAAGTGGTGAGTTGAATGCGCTGCCGATCTCAGACGCGGTATCCGTGCTCTCGTTGCTAGGTGTTGGTGATGGTTGTGATGTGGAGGTAATGCTGATCCCGCCAGTGCGTCCCTCTGTTCGCACGTTCAGTGGGGTGGGGCCTGCCACCGTCGCCATGGTGTCCTTTCTCTGCACCTCCTTCTTTAGTTTCTCAGCAAGCACACTCAGAGCCAGCTGACCTTCCACCCCTGAGCCTCCACCTCCTCCGGTGGCGCCACGGACCACGCCCCTTGCTCTGAGACTCGCCTTCCTGTGGAATCTGTAAGTTACACATAGCAACCGATTCTAGTTTGTATTATTTGTATCTGTATTTTTGTATCATTTCTATATATTTATGGAAAGTTGAGCTGCTGTGTCCATAAATATAAAATATAAAACTAAATTTTGAAACGTTAAAGAAAACTTGAGTCTCTGCTCCAGTCATGTGACACTCAGGAAATAAAAGCGTATGGAGCACAACATTGTTATTATTACTATTATTATTATTATTGTGCACAATAGTTCATGCGCAATAACATGCAGTTTCATTTTGAGAGCTAAATAAGTATCATTATGTGCAACATCTGCAGTGTTTTGTTGGATTATTTGGACTTCATATTTTACACAGTTCTGTGCATTTTCTGACTGGTCGTTTACGAGGGTATTTCGGCTCCTCACACTGATAAACTTCAGAAATTTTACAATATGAGCATTTTTAAAGACACATTCTTATATTCCCCTGAAAAATGCAAACACATACCTGGTTGATGTCCCTGCAGCTGCACACTCCTCCTCCTCTTCATCCTCATAGTCCTCCTCATCATCAGAGTAGGCTGGCTGAGGGGGTGCAGGAACACGAGAGCGACCCACACCAGCAGCAAGGTCCTCCTCTTCCTGTACACACACACAGACACAAAAATACCATATGCATATTAATGTAGGCTAACAAAGTTGTGCTGGAATGTTGGTGTACCGATGTTCAGCTGTACAGATTTCCGGGTATACCAGGGTAACAATGTTCAGTTGTACAGATGTTTGGGTATACCACTGTACAGATGCTCAGATGTACCCATGTACCAATGTTTATTTTCTGTCCCTGCCCTAGACTCTCACCTGCATGGGAGACTTGGCGTAGTTGTGGTTGTCCAGGAAGGCAGGGAGACGCGGGACAATGGGCAGTGGAGCAGGCGGGGCGGGTGGAGGAGGAGGTGGAACAGCACCCCCTGTTGGAATGGTCGAGGGTTTCGGCATGCTCTTGAGCTTCTCTGCTGCACTGGGGCCTGCTGATACACTCACAGCGTCTGCAGAGTCTAAACATAAAGAGATATAAACACATTCAGGACACGGGGTCCCACCTCACTGCTTGCAAAAACAACATGGTTAGGGAGGCAAAAATAGACAAATAGGACATGTTTTAGGAGAACATGTCATGCACTGAGACCTTAATATTCATTTAATGTTTTAGTTAAGCCTTTTGCCCACATTACTACAGGCGCATTCTGAATATTCAGAATAAAAGGTATTTTAAACAATTGCCCTCCTTTGTTTCCCAATATAGAACCAAAATACGGATTCGACAAGAACTGGAATCGATAAAAATAAAAAAACCAAAAGCAGAATTGATTTAAATTAAACAATACCCAACCCTATAAAAACACAACCATACAGCAATACAAAGCGAATTTTATAATAATCCTAAATAATATGTTTCCATCTATTCATGAAACAAAAATGTTTTAATAACATATGTAATGTTTGTCACACTTCAGTCCTTAAATGTTGTCTAAATCTTCAACCTGTGGGCAGAGCTTGTACAGCACTCAGAGGTATGTCTGTCGGCTCCTCCTTCTTCACTGAAGTTGACGTGTCTTCAGAAGGGGAGGAATCTGGCTGCTTACGCTCCTGCTGAGCATCTGGCTGAGACGCTCGAATTGCCTGGAACAGACACAGGCACGCGCACGCGCACACAAAACTAGTTAAATTAATGATTAGTTTCGATTTTTGACCAAATTACAGGGTCCTTACACATTGTACTATATAAAAATTGTACTATATGAAAATCCCGGTAGCAGGAGGTGACCTCAACATTAATGCCCAGAAACTGCTCCTTCATTCCTGAATCATACCTTATTTTTCACTGTAAAGTTGTTCAGCTTTGTTGGATGTTCAGAGTCTCTTTTGCACTGAAGAAATTTGCTGGTTGATGTACAGAATCACAAGGACTTACTAATTAAACTAATTCACCTTCAGACAAAAAGAATAATCTTTAAAAAAAATAATTACCAGGCACACAGTAAACCTATGTATGGATTAAGTGAAAGTGATCATTTGGTCATACGTGAACACACCTCTGCATTTAACCCATTCACCAAGTGAAGCAGGGGTCAGCGCCCGGGGAGCAGTGTGTGGGGACGGTACCTTGCTCAGGGTACCTCAGTGGTCCCTAGCGGTCTTGGGAATCGAACCTGGACTTTCTGATCACAGGGCGAATGCCCTAACCACTAGGCTACCAGCACAACAAAGTACATCTAAATTCAGGTCTCAACCATTGAAGAAACAGGTGGAGATCAGTATCACTGGTGGTGCTGAAAGCTGAGTGGTTGGAACTGCTTTATCTAGACACTTCGCAGCCTTTCACAGTACAACATTTGTTGCCATTTCTTTCATTTAATCTACTCAATATGCCAAAGATAGTACATTTATACAATCATGGTGATTCAAATGCAAAATAAAAAGAAATGAGGACCTTTGCAAAGTACTGTAACAAATAAGTAATATCTAAGTTTGGCGAAAAGCCATGTTTCTTCAAGTGTTTAAAGCTGACCATGACAGGGTAATAGATGTTCCCCTTGGGTGTATCTAGCACTGACCTGCTGCAAACCTTCCAGAACCACCTGCCGGTTCCGTTTGAGAACTTCCAGTCTGGACTCGTACTTCATTCTGCGGTCTGGCACCACTGCCATCAAGTTAAAGCGGATATCATGATATGGTTCACTGAGGAGTATAAGAGACAGAGTTCATTCCTTTATTTATTGTGTTTTTTACCCCAAATGTAATCTGTGGAGATGCTCAGGTTCTGAAACAGCGGTGTCAACTGTTTTTCAACAATGTGATGCATTTTGTCTATTTTTTTTAGATAACCAGACAACATAAGACCTGTGGGGTGATGCTGATATTTGGTAATGTTCACATACAAAACTGTACAGAAACTGCATCTACCTGCATTAGTGTTTACACAGAAAAAAACTTATTTCAGAAGCCGTTTCTCTACATATGCAACAAAATGAATAAAATACATTATAAACAGATTTTTAGTAACCCAGAATTCTTCCACTCTTCTGAAAGTCAATTAACATGTCAAACATGAGTCTGAAATATCAGGCATCTGGTAGATGATTTTCTTTTTAAGTAAACAACCAGAACAATAGGGTTCTGACTAGGGGTGGGTCATGATTTTTGAACATGCAAATAGCCATAAAAAAATCAAATCTTAAAAAACAATGATTATTAAAAATCAGTCACTTAAAGTCAGAGCCTTTAAAATAGTCATTAAATAATAAATAGTTAATCAAATTAAAATAGTTATAAAAATTAACAGTTATAAACTGAATAATCATTTAACTCTGAAAATCATAAAAACCAAATAGTTATTCAAATCAAACCGCCATAAAAATCAACTTATTAATATCTTTGGTCGTTAAAAATAATGAACCTTATTTTAGCTTTACTACAGTATCTGAAACCACATAAGCAGTTCTGTTTGAGATCACTGAACATTCTTACACACCCTGAGGGAGAGTGTGTGATGATTGACACACTGCTAATCGGTTATAAGCTTCTACTGCCTGTTAGCCACATTAGACTTGTAGCTGAAGTGCTAAAACTACAGAAGAAGACATGCCTCAACCGATGGACTCTATGATAAACACTCTAAATCAGGCCATACCCTGCAGTCGCCAGTCCAATTCTTTCCATAATCACCCTCCGAGCTTTATCAGTCCACTCCTCCTCCTCTCCCCACGGACCTGAGAGAGAGTGAGAGAGACACGACAGAGACAAGACAGAGACAAGACAGAGATTTCATGGTTTAAAAATAATTTTTCAAACAATAACGATTTCCACAAAGACTCGTTTACAATGCCTGTATGAATAATTAAGAAAAGAACTGATTAATGCTAATACCGGATTTAAAAGCATTTTATATAATGCTTAAACAGGGACAATTTAATGAATAAAAAACTTACGTATCTGAGGGAAGAGTCATAAAAGCCAGATCTGAAGCTTAAGACTTTTATTTATTAATAATAAAACAATAATAATATTAATATTATACAAAAGCTTAATAATAACTTTTTTCCACAATATTTATCTTATTACATATTATTCATTACTGTTACCACTATCAAGCTTACCATGGTCTATAGGGTAGGCTTTGAGTCCGTCCAGTTCAAACAGGCGGTCTTTAATGGGGACGTAACTGACGAAGTGAAATGCCTCCATTGTCCGGACGGCGCTGATTCCGTTCTGTTTCTCTGGGAGGTGCCGTGGCTCCGGTCTCCATGGAAACAGGAAAAGAGGGAAGTTAGAACCAAAGGAAAAGGGTTAATTGAACTGACCCCAGTCACATGTTTCAACATGACTAAAACAATTTATAGTACTGTGCAAACGTTTTGAGCTCCCCTCATTTCTTCCTACTTTCCTTCCAAAGATCCTTGTATATTTGATGTGGCCTTGAGGAACAGTTCTCCAGGCTTCCTGAAGGACTTTCAGAGACTCTCATTTTCAGTCCAGTCCCTGAACATGACCAGTTTCAGAAGAATGTATTTTGTTTGTTAAGACACACAGTGACCTACTTATGAATCATTCCAGCACAGCAAAGCACATCTAACTGAAGTCCTGAACCAGTGAAGAAACAGGAGCAGATGACTCCAGATGGCAGTGATCACTATACTGGTGGTGCTGAACACTGAGTGGTTGGAGCTCCTTTATCTAGGTACTTTGTATCTCTGCAGCCTGTCTCAGTAAAACATTTGTTCCGATTTCTTTCATTTAATTTACGCAATATGACAAAGATAAGACAGTTTTACAGGCAGCCTTTTTACACAAACAATGCGCTTCAAAACAAAATATTAAGAACTGAGGGGCTCAAATGTTTTGCACAGTGGTGTATGACTCTTAGACAGGTGATATCTGTACCTGGCATGGCTGTTATGGGCCTTTGCCAATTCTGGAGCGTTTCCAATGGCATAACCTTTACTCTGCAGAAACAACAAGAGAAATAATCAATATCACATCATCAATTGATAACTGAGGTAAGAAACGTGTTTTGCATTATTCATATTATAAGAGAGAGGATAAAAACAGCTCTGCTACATTATCGATAAAGTAAGGCAAATAAAAAGACTTGCATTTTCTAACAGAGAGAGACAGAATGAAACAGAGAAAGAGAGAGAGAAAAAAGAAAGAGCGAGAAAGAAAGAGAAAGAAAGAGAGAGAGAAAGAATGAAAGAGAGAAAGAAAGAAAAAAGAGAGAGAATGAAACAGAAGGAGCGAGATGTAGAAATAGAGAAAGAGAGAAAGCAAGAGAGAGAGAGAGAAAAAGAGAAAGCATGAGAGAGAGAGAAAGAGAGAGAGCGAGAAAGAGAGAGAAAGAGGGAGAGCATTTTAACTGCCCCTCAGCCACTCCGGAACTTCTGGCTAAAGATTAAGCTGATACAACAGCCAATAAAAACCACCAGTTTTTACAAATCTCAGTCACATTTCACAGAAATATAATTTCAAAATGGTATATTGCACCGCTGTGTGTGTACCTCTGGATTGAAGCCCTTGGTGAACGCTTTCATGCGGCTGAGTGCGTTTCCGAGTTCTACTCCGCTGCAGTTCAGGAGAACACTCAGTAACGCATGAGTCGCACATGAGTTTGGAATCAACTGCACAAAAACAAATAATATAAACATCTAAATAAACACCTTTACATTTACATCCAAAGTGACTTCTATTCCCTAACTACAGGGGGAGTCTTCCTGGAGCAACTTGGAATCGAATCCTACCATAGCAAGAACCGTAACCCTATGACCTCTTGGTCCAGAGGCAAGTACCCTACCCACTAGGCCACCACCACCAAACCACAAACACAAAAACACAATACAAACACAACACAAAAATCTATATGAACTCAAACTTTAGCACAGTATAAACAACCATAAACAAAAACAATATAAACACAAATCAAACAATAAAAGAACACAATATAAACAAAAAAAATATTAACACATTAAAGAACCCACATTTTTTTCAGTGATATACAAAATTCTCATAGTTATGACATCAAAGCCATGTCAATAGGCTGATTTTATGCAGTTTATGGGCTTTTTAAAACACTATATGAAATATTATTTTAGAACAATTATTTTCCACAAAAAATTTCCGGAAGTTATGCAGGACTGACCTGATGAGCGAAAAACATATCATTAACAATGTCGTCATCGATCACCGAAGTTTCGTCCACAAGCGTGGAGACCTTTCTCCTCGAGCGCCGCTCCTCGATCCATTTGAAGAGAAAAATGAAGCCATACACAGGGCTGAGAGGACAGGAGACAGGCGGGCATCAGAACTACAGACTGAATGGCTGCACAATATTTCATTTGTTAATCATTATCACAATATCAGTCTCAGATATTGTACAAGGCCACAATATTCCAATCACAGCATTTCTGAGAGGATAACCAACAACAGCGCCACGTGAGTTACTGGGTGTTCAGATTAATTGAAGTGTTCATGTAAACCAACAAAAGTCTAATATTTATAAAATGTGCTACAACGAGTGAAGCTAAACTGCTGTAGTCAGAATAAGGAGATGTATTTGGATGTGTTGGTTTTGTGACATCACAAAACTACAATGTGAAAACGGCCTGTTCTTGTATGGATTGGGTGAGTAAATGTACCATTTCAAACAAGTGAGTAAATGTACCATCAAGTCTTTAATTAAAAAACGTAATGATACAGGGCTTTTAAAATAATTAACAGCATTATATTTATATACTCAATAAACACGGACTGAAGCACATTAAAGTAGCTTACCTTTGGCATTTACTCTGCAGGTCATAGATCTCCTCCACCTGAACCCCCTTCACACCTGAGCATTAAAAACAACAAACACGCAAACAAGTAAACAAACTTCTGTCATGTGACTTCAAATAATGTCAATAATGAATTAGGAGTAGGGATGCACTCAATATTCAGCCACCGAATGTTTTTTAACACGACCGAAAGAGTGATGACGAAAGCAACAACCCCAACATGCATGTGCCAGATTGGATTAGAGTCAACATGTCTGCTGTGTGAGCGTGCAATGCCAAAATTTCTAGAGGGGGTGGATCCACAAAGACTCTCAATGTCGGGATTAATTTATCATATAAAATCAAAACATTCCGATCGCCAGAAGAGGCGAGACCCTTCAAGCACACCCACTCCGTCTGTGTTTTTAAGAAGGCAAGAAAGTTTTCCAGTGATTCCAGTTAATATATGGCACGTGGCAGTCATTGCTTTAATACACTATTTTGTTATAGGCCTACAGAGAATGTTGTTATTTCATTCAACAGTTTTCTAAAGCACTTGTTCTGAATGCACTTTGCTCAGAACATTAAAATGCACTTGAATTCACTTGTTTTATGAGAGAAGATATTTCAATGTATAATATTTCAGCTATCTTACTGTTCGGCTATGGGTGTGACCAAGTAAACTATTTTATTCAAAATTGTATTTTATATTGTGCATTGATTGAATGCTAAATAAATATTTTCATAGTTTTGTAACAGTTTTATTCTTTGAACCATGAATATTAATTTATGCGAATTGCAATGCTTGATTTTTTTCGTGGAGAACACACAGTACCAGCAATGTAACGGCAATATGACAGATATAACAATTTTTTTTAGGGTTTCGGTTTTCGGTCAAGTGTTTCCTCATTTTTGGTTTTCGGTTTCTGCCAAAAAATCAATTCGGTGCACCCCTACGTGGCTTCAAGGTTTTCTCACCAAAGTCCTCCACCAGCAGGGTGAACAGTCCTGAAGATAAAGCAAAAAGTAAAATTCTGGTTAAATTTTACTATAAAAGCTCAAAAAATACAATAATAAAAAACATACCAATGTCATTCTAAAGCATTCGGACTGAAATAAATGGGGTTTTGTTAGGAAACATCTTAAGACTCTCTAACAGGCACTAAAATGGAGAAATAGTCAGGTTGAGAATTGTGTTCCCACTCTTAATGGATAGATGTTTTTTAACTCTATTATTTGGAAAAATACCTCCATGATGTTACAGTTGAAATTGACAAAAAACATTTTTAAAGATGGTAAAGTACTTTATTTCCAGGGTTTGCTTCATTTTAGCTCCACAGAAAATTCTTATAAGAACAGACATAAGGCAAACGTGTATATTTAACAAGTGTTTACTAAATACATTTACTTTCTCTTAAAACTACAGCATTTTTACAAACCTGTTTAATGTAATGTGGAATTTTTCAAATGACCTAAATAGGCCTGTATGGTTTTTGTTAAAGTAGCAATTTAGGACATCATTTCACCCTTTTAGGCTGGGAGAGCTGTGCAACATATCGTCTGTTAATCATTATCATGAAATGGGTCTCTGTAGTACTGATATCAGAAAAGGCTACCATATGCAAATAACAAATCAAAGTGTTACCAGTCACACTAACAAATACATTAACACTGTTTGCTACTTGAGTCTGTATTAGCCAGAAAATGTATTGTTTATTCATCATTACTGACTTATTAAAATATCCTTAATATAATTATAATTACCATATGTAGCAGTAAAATCACAGATTTCTGTCCATATCGTGCAGCCTTAATTTAAACGCTCAAGAAATTCAGAAAAAAACGTTTAAATGCCTAAAGTAAATGGCAAGCTGTATCTTCAAGACTCTCTAACAGGCACTAAAACGGAAAAACGTTCCGCAATGAAGGCTGAGAACCGTGTTTATGGGCTGTTATTGTTTTGACTATGATTATGAATGTTGTTGATGTTGTTGTTGTTGTTGTTGTTGTTGTTGTTGTTAGCCGTTAGCCGCTACTCACCCGGGTCGCTTTCCAGCTCCAGCCAGCCTTTATTCATGTTCATAGTTTTAACGCTTCTCTCTGGGTCACAGAGGAGCCCACGCTTCTGGAAAAATCATCATTAATAACAGAAATTCGTCATAAAATGGATTTTTGTCTCTGCTTTTTTAGCGGCGATGCGCAGAAACACAATGGAGGAAACGCCGGGCGCCGGGCTCGTGCGTCATCAGCGCGAGACCAACTGTAGTTTACGCAAGGACTCACGCGCGCATGCGCACAACCTGCTCCCTGGACAAAGCTTCCCACGCTCTGGTCCCTGGTCCCTGCTCCCCCACACGCAATGCTGTTTCACCCACCGCCCCACCGGCGGTGGGGCGGTGGGTGAAACAGCAGTGCGTGTGGGGGACCGCTCCCTCACACACCGCTCTTATTCCACAGGCCTGTCCCCATTAACGCTGCTCCACCACACATGGCTCTCCAGTTCACATAGTCCATACAGGCCCACAGATATGATGAGGCTGTTTTGAAATTTTACTACATTTTACTTTAATCAGGGCTTTTTTTGGTGCATAGATCAACACAAATGTCATAAAAGGACAAGAGATGGCAAAAAAAATGTATTTGTAAAATGGTGGGCTTTTAAAACATGCTCCAGCTTCTTCTGACCAATCAGCTCTGACCAGTCCAGTGCCTCAGCATCAATCACAGCCTGACTCTACTGACCTCTGCCCAAAGGTCCAAGACCTGCATTAAGACTTTTCTCAGTTTCAGCACCATAAAGGGGCAAAACAAACTTCTGAGACCCTCTCTGTCTTCATCGTCTCACTAACAAATTTAACTAACACAAATTTCACAAATAACATTTAAAAAGCACTGTCTTTTGTGCGATCTGAGAAGGCTCAGGTTGTTCCTCTCTGTGTGATCTGAGAGGGTTCTAATGGTTCCTCTTTGTGTGATCTGAGAGGGT
>JBBIGB010217140.1:0-14382 GCA_037577075.1 Alestopetersius hilgendorfi
CCTGCCACACCTCTACTGTGATCACTTATTTTTTTTATTGCTGCCTTGTGGTTTTTTTGAGGACAGAGGCACATATTAGCATGCTCTTACCACTGTGTGAGAAATGAACTCTTTATATGACATCATCCGGATTCTCTGATGTCCCAATACCCCCAGATTTCTAAAGCTGGTTTTCCTTGTCTGGCTGGGCTATTGTATAGGCATGTGTGGCTGGAGTGATTGAGCAGAAATGCAGACATGGCTGAGGTAATGATGTCCTGCTGCCGTGTCTGTTATGACCGGACTGCACTCATTTCCTGTGACTGGTGCTCAGGGACCAACAGCCCATCTCCCTGCACGATGGGACAGAGAAACCAGAGAGGGAAATTGGCTGCTAATACAGAAAGCTCTTTTGTGCGAGCTTAGCCAGGCTCATGAACAATGAGATGATGCCTTTCGGCTGCACTCCTGGTGACCTTTACACTCATTCGCTTGAAAATAATTTATTTGAAGGTCAGACTGTTTGAATGGGCTCCTAATTATGTTAGCTTTTTGTATTTGTCTCATATCATGGTATGATCCAACACTGAGACTGTTCAGCCTGCTCCATTGCAAGCTTGTTGTTCCAGTGTGGTTATTGGCTTGGACCAATAAGTGATTTTGGGAAGGGGGATTTAACTTTACATTATGGAGGGTTTTTAAATGTTCATTTCCCAAATGGTTCCATCCAGAATGCTATATGCATTCTTTAAAAAGGTGCTTCAAATAGAGTGCCTAAGATCAGTATGGTAAAGGAATAGGTTTGCAAAAAATGAAATGTAAGTTTCCCACTCTACATTTTAAATACAATAAATCAATAAAGATTCTGATTCTATTGAATAAAACAGAACCAAAAATACAGGTATTTTTTCAGCTCCTAGAAAGCCAGGGACCTTAATGAAATGTAGACATTTTAGTTCAGTTGGCCCACATTGCCTAAATATTCTGCTTTTCCAATGTACAATAAATACATTATCAAATAACAGTTTAAATATTCATTAGATCTTGTTTATTTTAGAGAAAATATCTGCTAGTACCAGTATGGTTCTGTTGTTTCTCTTCTCTATGCACACTCTCCCTTTGCTGTCTTTAGCTGATGGTGAAATCCTGAACAGACCACTGTCTCTGACATTTGGAGGGCCGTACATTATTATTAGAAAACATCTTTAGCAAGGAGCCGGCCTGCTCCCAACACCAGAGTCACAGATCACTAATCTGCGCATAGACATGTTTGGAGGGCAATATTTTTAAATGTAATGCTAAACTATTGTAAACTATTTAAAGAGATTTATTGAAAAGAATCAGGTCATTTTAGATCATGTGTTTGAAACAGTTTCCTTCTGAATTGCTTTCCATTGGTTTCCATTACTGTGCATTATGAAGTGCCAGCAACCTCTTCACTTGGGTGAAAGCCTTGCTACCTATGCGTGTTGTGCATTAGCACCATTTCACATTTTGCCTTTGTTTTTGGATCATGTGTTGTTACCATTCCTCAGGAAAAATATTTTTTATTGAAATTTTAAGATTTTAGAAGCGAATCCTTCATATACGTTTCCTAGGTGTCTTCCTAGTGCATTCTTAGTTCCCAGCTTTGCTGCGACATCGGATAACTACCATCTAGCAAGTCCAGACATTGGTAGAAGGTTTTATTACTCATAATCCTGAGAGACAATATGGAGACAGTGATGTCCTGATAATGCAGGATCCTTAGCAGTGCCTGGTTCTGAGTTGACCTCAGCTGCAGATATCCACAGTGTTAAGCTGTGTCTGCCCTGAGTCTGAGTGATTCTTCCAGAGACATACAGGTTACAGATGTGAGTATCATAAGAATCAGAATTAAATCAGAAAAGTGTATTGATACTGGAGGAAACTGCTTGTGCTATGGCTGTACAGACAGAACAATAAAGCCCTACTGTCTACACAAATGTTGGGGTATAGATACCATAGATAGTAACTTACAGTCAAGTGAATTACTAAAATCAGGAGTGCTTTGCAAGTTATAGAGATCAGTAGTTGATATCACATGATGATAAGATAATGCACATAATGATGTTTTAGCACCCCATGAGATAAAATTGCATGATATTGCACATGGCAGACTAAATCACATAATCAGATATTAATGCACATTATGATCCTGATTTAAACCCAATAAGAAATTGCACAACAAAGTAACATCAGGTTATTGCACAGATAATGGTGTGGGTGTGTGGCAGGAGGTGGAGTTATAGAGTCTGAGGAAGGTGGGGAAGGAGAGATTTTCTGTTGAGTTCAAAAGAGCACTTCATTCATGCATTCATGACTCATAGGTTCTGGTTTTTCCATATGAGAAAGCTGGGACATTAAGTAAGTTAACAGTAGTTTGGCTGCGTGTACAGTAACCGGACACTTATACATGGATCAGCAGTTGCGATTTCTGCCTCACGTGGATTTTTTCTGAGAACCAAACCAATAATATTTTGAGGAACCCCCTGTACATGCACGGAAAGGCTGGTAAAAAAACACTTGGTAAAAAAACACTTGTTGAATTTAGTATGGCTTTACAGGTAGGAAGAACAGACGTAGACTACTTAAGCACTGATGTACGATCTACTAAATACCTGTTGGTCCCCTGAATCATCGTATCCATGTATATAGTACAAGAGCCATTTATCTAAGGCGATCTAAATAGTCTTGCAACTTTTGCAATTGTAGCGTCTGAATCAGAGCAGTGTGTGGCCAGAGGTCAAACCACTTCGATGAAATAAAGGGAATCCCCTTCTCCTGTTCTGGTTAAGGAAATGATGACCTGCCACACCTCTACTGTGATCACTTATTTTTTTTATTGCTGCCTTGTGGTTTTTTTGAGGACAGAGGCACATATTAGCATTCTCTTACCACTGTGTGAGAAATGAACTCTTTACTCTGTACATGCACGGAAAAAGCTGATATCCTCTGTATTTTTTTTGCTTTTGCGATGTCTGGGCCTCGTCCGCTACACCCCCTTGTACTTGTGCTGGGTTGCTAAGCACCACGCCCTAACATAAACCCTGCAGGAGGACGAGGGGGCGGGGCGGACAAGGTCCAGACGACACCACTTTTTTCGTGGAGAAAAATATTTGTATAATTGTGCTATATTAGACAAAAATATAGTTTAAGAATTTTTGTCACATAAACATTATAGTAAATTCAGCTACATTTCCATAAAAAATAACTTTAAATATTTTGACAATGTGGAGAGAAACACAATGAAAGTGTGTCATGGGATGGTGAAAGACCGCTATGGTCAGAGGCGGGAGGTTTGAAAGTAACCAATCCGAGCACGCTATTTATTTCTCTTTGCTGCTGATTGGCTTCTGCCCTTTGACGCATCCCTCACAGTACTCAGGGATGGGAGGTTTGAAAATAGCCAATCTGAGAATGTTACTTATTTTTCCTTGGTGCTGATCGGCTGCTGCCCAGAATTTCCCCCTTGGAGCATCTCAAGTGTTCTCGTGTTTTTCATTTTTATTCTTTTTAAAGCCCTGTATATGTCCCTGTATTTTTATTACTGTATTTAACTGCTTATGCCAGTGAAAATGACAGTGCATACCAAAGAAAATGCATGAATTACAGTACAGTCTGTACAGGGGTGATATCGGTATTTGAATTTACTGTAGGGTTTACACTATGAAAATTTTTTCCATATTTTTTTTTTCTTTTTTGCTCTTGGTATGTACGAAAAGCGTACATGAAAATGTATCTTAAAAGAATTTAAGAAGTTAAATTAACCTGATGTTTTTGTGCTTTCCTGATTTTAAAATTAACTGGTGTTGATATTACCCAGCCTTGGTACTGGAAGTACACTGCCTTTACAGCTTTAACAAGCCCACAACAGCTCAGTAAGCGTTCATTAATGGGAAAATAAGGTGTGTTGGGAGCAGATACAACCTTCCAAAGTGCAGGGCAGTGTGTCCCCAGGACTAGGATTCATTTTCTATCTAAAATAGCAAAGTCTACCCCAGCATTTGTAAGGTGCAGGGCAAAGGAACACCCTGGACAAACACAGACACGCCTAGGTGCAATTTAGTAGCTCCAGTTCACCAGACATACCTGCCATTGGACTGTAGGGGAGAAATTGGCGGAGCCAGCAGAAATCTGGTCACCCCTAGCTGGGTTGGCCAGGCGAGGGTGTATGTTGATTAAAGACCTGAAACATCCCACGAGCCTGGGTTTATCACTGATAACGTGTATCACCGTCAGACATCCTCAGCCTCAATGTCTTTCTCTGTCTCTGTCTTTCTCTGTCTCTCTCTCCCTCTCCCTCTGTCTCCTCTACTTCTGTCTTTCCAAGCTGCAAATCGGTATTTTTGTTTATTTTTATAGTACAGTACAGTTATTGCAAACTTAGAGCTAAGATTAGCTCTTGTTAAATCTACAGAAAACAGCTCAATGTAAGAGATAAAAATGACTTACCACAAATAATCCAAAAAATAAGACAGAAATCACACAATTATAGGTGATATTGCTAAAGTGATTTTGCTAAGCCAAAGTCCTAAAATTAATCATCATATGGCTCAACTGTTCGTCTCTCACAACCAAGGGAAAATAAAATAAAAGTGCAAGAAAACTGACATCTCATAATGTGCAGATTCGATCAGCCCGAGTCTGCCGTTCCTACTACAGTGCCACGTGATTAGATATGGGAATTTCGCTTCTTTTTAATGAGTCGGATCATTTGGAAAGGGGTCTGACAGTATATACTGGTATTCAGTATATACAATATAAACATTTCACTTCATAGTTATAAATGAGTAACAGGCTGATTTAAACCACAATGTCGGTAAAACAGTACCATTTTGGCAGCAGTGTTCATTTGAGCCCTACTGCCTCAGAACACTCCAGTGTCTTGTTTCTAGATAGCAAACCTGCCAGCCTTTAAGCTGTTTGTTAAGTAGTTCATGCTAAGTTAATGTTAGTTAAACTTAATGGTACTTTATGGGCCTCATTTTAACATCAAGTTAATGCAGTTTTGTTAAAAATCTTACCAACTTAGTATTCATTTTCTGGGTCCCTTTATGTAAATGCGATGGCCTCAACCTAACCCAGTATGGGTTAGCAGAATTCCCCACTACTGAGCTAAAGCAAAGCTTGACAAGGGTTTAATATGGCCATAAGTTTGACATGACTCTATGGGGAGTTGATGTCTAATATTAAATTACCTTTAAGCGTATGCTTTACTGTATATTAAGTTATATGAATGATGCATATACTAATGAACACAGGTTAAACATTAGGGCATAGTGTTTTGAAAATTTGTAACTGGTGTCAACTGGATTACATAAAGGTAGCAAACAAAAGGTCACCTGTCATGCCTCCCTGCCCCCACTTAACACTATTAGTTAACACAATTAGTTTGCTGTGGCTGTGGTGGCACTGATAGCAACAATCAGTATGTGTGAAAATTTCCAATAATACATTTTACATTTTATTTATAGGCGCTTTTCACAGCACTCAACAGTAAGATATAAAACAAGTACAGAGCTAAGGAGATTACATAAAATATGCAATTTTAAACAAGTGCGTCTTGAGTTTGCACTTAAAAGTATAAAAGAAATTAATATTTCTAATGTCTGGGGGGTAAGGAATTCCAAAGTTTGGGGGCAGCACAGCAAAGTGCCCTGTTCCCCATAGTGACAAGACGAGCAGAAGAGACAGTAAGATGGATAGAAGAAGAAGATCTGAAAGAACGAGAGAGAATGGCGATGTGAATAAGGTCAGACAGGTATGGAGGAGGAAGGTTATGGATCACCTTAAACATATAGAGAAGAATTTTGAAACTGATTTGTAATTTTACTGGAAGCCAGTGTAGCTGCAGCAGAACAGGGGAGATATGGTAAGTACAGGGGGGCTTAGTGATTATACGAGCAGCAGAATTTTGAACAAGTTGAAGATTATGGAGAGATTTGTTAGTAAAGAATTACAGTAGTCAGTTTGTGAGGTGACAAGACTATGAACAAGAATAGCAGTGGTATGCAGCGGTATGGGGGGGGCGGGGTGAGGGAGGGGCGGAGACGATTTATGTTGCATGATGAAAATATGTGGACAGAGTGATATTACTGATATGAGATTGGAAAGATAATGTGCTATCAAGAATGACACCCAGACTCTGAAGCTGAGTGGAGAGGAAGTCATGAGTTGTCAACTGTAATGGAAAAATCAGTTATTAAAAGTGTTGATTTGATACCAATTAAGAGAAATTCCATTTTTATCACTGTTCAGTTTAAGAACATTTGAGGAAAACAATGATTTTAATTCAGTAATGCAATCAGAAAGAGAAGAAGATGGGAGAGTGGAGTTAGGTTTACTAGAGAGATAGAGCTGGGTATCATCCACATACCAGTGAAAAAGTGTGTTATATTTATGGAAAATATAGTCTGTATTTTCTGTTCATAGCAATGACCTTGTTAAAGAACTGGACAATATTAATGTGTATTCTCATTTTAATTTCATATTCATCATTTCAAAATTAAATTCAATGCGCCTAAAGGGTTGCACCTTTAATGATTCCTGGAGCCCTCCCTCTGCAGACCAAGCCCTTTCTGTGATGTTTAGAAAAAAAACCAAAACACCCCACTGGAGCCCTCCCTCTGCAGCCCAAGCCCTGTCTGTGATATTGAGAAAAAAAAAAACCCAAAACACCCCACTCCCTCTCTGAGTAACTTTAAAGGAATCTGGTATTTTACCAACATCACAAGCACTAACAGTGTTGCTCAATCCTAATCCCTGTCTCATTGTCGAGGAGAAGGTCAGCCATTTGACATTTTAACCGCTTTCCATACCTAAACTGTCAAAATGACTTTATCAGAGCCCTGATATATTGCTATACGATAACCTTGACCTGCCGTGACGGCAAAGACATGATAAACTGTCATTTTTTAAGTGACATTATACTTCAGTTGCACTAATCCCAGTTCATATGGTCTCTTTCAAACCTGGCCTCTGTAGAAAATGTCAAGAACCAAGATAGACCATGAGGTAAGATTAGCCCAGTGACGAATAGGAGCTAGCAGTGTTCCGGAAAAAAAAATTCTACAAAGCAAAGGTGGTGATGTAATTAATTCATTAATTAGTCAATAAATGAAACAGTTTGAATTTGATTTCGCAACTGTCATACGTTCATGGGCTTGTAGTTTTTCTCACCCAAAGGTGTCGAGCCACTGACCTCAGCGTGACATGGCAAGTGCAGCATTCATTAATGTTGCAGCTCTCCCTCATCACAGCTGATGACTCAGAGTCTTCATTTGTGTGAGGGTCTCAGTAAGTGGCCTGTATTCTTCGTGGATGAATGATTGAAGAAGCTTGTCTTCTTGAAATATCCCGCCTCATTACTTACAGAAAGCTAATTATCTCAGCCTACTTGACTGCTCTCTCCTTGAATAATTCACATTTCTATGAAAATGCATTTCTTCAAGAATTGGATCATAAAATCTTAATCGAATATGCTCATGTTAACAATCCTGTGTATTAGTATATAGTTCCTGTGTATGACTTTAACCTCAAATTTAAGACTTTTAGTAACTACCAAAAATTACTTGCAAAGTAAAAGGCAGGTTATGTAGCTATAATAGGAACTGAACATATGTGCATGCACATATGGACCATTACAGGAAAAGTTTGGTGGAAAATCTAATTTGTGTCATTCAGCCAATACATGCTTGGAAACTTCTTTAGGTTAGAACTGGAGCTACAAGGCTAATGTTGCTAACAAACACTAGAAGTCAATAGTCATCGGCCACTAACTCTTGTCCTGAAGTTTTACTTTAATGTAGTGTTTTGCTCCAATCTGGCCGAAGATGCTGACCCCTCCCCTTTACTCACAATCCAGCCAATCAGGGACGTTTGAAGAAGCTCATTAACCACTGCAGATGTTTCCAATTGTGCCTGGAACTGGATTTAGATCTAATTGTGCCTGGAACTATGATCTCCATAACAAGTGTTGGTGACTACATATAAAAGGTATGTCGCCTCCAAAGCAGTATTCAGTCAACTCTAATTATACTTACATATTCTAATAGTAACAGTTCTATCTAAAGCTCTTTGCTCATGACATGTATTAAGGTTTGGCCCACAACTTTTGTTGCTTAAAAAAGAAATATAAATAGTAAATAAAGAACTAAACACCAATGTAACAAAAACAAACATGGCTGAAATTATTTACCCTACATTTACATTTACGGCATTTATCAGAACCCATGACCTCTTGGTCTGGAGGCAAGTCTCCTACCCACTGAGCTACCTCCACCCCTACAATACTAAACCAGCCCTTGAATATACAGGAATAGTGAACATATATAGCATGTAACTTCATATGACAAATGTAATTAAAATAATGGATAGAATGTCTTATTGGCTCCATTTCATTGGATTAATAATGTATTATTTGTTTGGTCCAGGGCCTGAATCTAGAGATTCTTCATAGTTTATGGCATTGCAGCGTTTCTTGGGTGATTGTGTTGTTTTGAGACGAAAGCACTGCTTATTCGTAATGACTTCACTATCATGTTCTGTTCTGTCCATATCCTCTTGATTGGCTTTGCACTGCTGGGGCTCTGGCCTGATTAAGCCTCATTAGGTTGGAGAGCAGGCTCTTGAGGATGGAGATGGGAAGAGGAAGACACTTCATGGTTATTCCACGTTCAGGCAAGAATTCATATTCTCATGCTATTCTGAGAAGGAGCATGAGTGTGTTGAAAGTAGAGCGAGTGACAAGTTGTATACAAATTTGATTAACTTCACTGTTTTGTACATCAGAACCAGTGGCTGCATCCAAGTGAGCTTTCTTTAAGAGCCATTGTGCCATCTACTGGCGAAGTGCCTAAATATATGCAGTCAAGACGCATCACAGCACTGAATATTTTATTCTGTAAATAAATGCAACCTAACAGTTTTTAAATCTTATTCTTAAAAACGTTACACAGCTGGTGTTAAAATTGTAAAAAAAAAAAACTAATGAAAACTGGAATGATCAGTTCTGTTAAGTCTGCCTCTATGGCCTCAGTCTTCTTACATCAGACAGAGAATACTGATTATAGCTCAGGCCTTCATTTACTGGCAGTAATAATCATATTTCAGCTTCGCAGCCAGCTTAGTTCCTGCTAATTTCTTCTGGAACTCTTCATCCATTTGCTTGCTCTGGGCCTCGCTGAAGTGATTCTTCCAGTCGCCTACTTCACCTGATCAAGAGAGAAACAACAGAGATATTTGATCGCGCCTGTTCAACATATTCAGGCTCTACCCATCGGATGAGTGCTGTGAAATTAGCTCTGTTTTTGGTAGCTTTCTTAGTTTTTGGGTCCTTACCTTTTCGAAAGAAGGCATTTCCGAAATTGCCGTGTGAATTTTTAGAGCTCTCCTTCATGGCACTGAATGTGGTCTCTTTAGCGATGGTCATGACCTGCTCCTCCGTTAGAGGAAAGCTGAAGAATTCTGCAACTTTCTTAATGCCCTCTGGAGAGTTCTAGACAAGGAGAAAGACACGATTTTCTTATGGCTAACATCTTATGTTGTAGATAGCAAGGCAAAATGTCATAGCTAAAACACTATTAGCCACCAAACTGATGTATACATTTCATGTCTGTACATTTGTTCATTTTAATAGATAATGGTACGTCATTCAGAGTCAGAAACCACATAAGTAAATCAAGTCACATAAGTTGATCTCACTCTGGGCCTAGTACTGACGACAATTAAACTGCCCCAAGGGACATTGAACAGGCCCACACTAAAACATTTAAAGTGGGAAAACAGTGTTTACAATTGGTTCCTGTTACTGTTTCTGCTGGAGTCATACCACGCAGGCAGTAATAGGCCTTTGGCACATTTAACTTTTATGCTGAATAGGGCTTCTACCACATGCCAGGAAGACAACCAAGCCTGTCTGACTGCTGTGAGGCAGATAAACACCTCCACCATGCCTCACGAGGCAACCACACCCGCTCGAATATCACCTCTGGCCCAAACTACACGCCAACACCACTAAGTGACAAAGGGTCTGCCTAACTTATAGGCTGCACTAATTTGCAGACACGCCCTCATCTTACGACGCTTACATGTCAGGTAACTCGCTCGACTCCACTAATACCTGCATTCTAATACTGCTCCCAGTCACATAACTTCTTTACAGGCTTCTCTCACTCCTGCCCCTCACACGCGTAAAACAAGTCTTATACCAAACCTTCACTGCCAGGAACAAATCTTATGTGGCACACAGTGCTGGACTGGCTATCGGTTCCAGGGGCTAATGGTAAATTTGAGCTTGTCAGGTATTTTGTCCCAGTCCAGCCCTGGTGGCACATACGACAAAAGTGGCACATTTATCATTTTCCTCATGTATGAATAAAGCACACATCTCCAATGCTTATAGGTTGCTTATATGTTGCAAAATTATAGTTTCGTGTTGTATGCATTTAATATACATTATACATCCATATATACTATATACAGCATATTTAAATGTTGTAACTTTAATTTAAATCATTGGGACGATTTCTCACACTGAAAATCTATTTTATCTATTGAATCTTGGCTGCCCATTGCATCGGGTCAAACACCACTTGTGATTGATTAATCATGCCTTATGTACGGCTGAACAGGTGGAGAGGTGTTCCCTCCTGTGCACACTCATCTACGGTAGGTGGCGCACCTAATGATGCTGGACTGGTCGGCAGCTAAAGAAGCACCTGCCCGTTTTGTGTGTTTTCTTCTGTTTACTGTTTGATATTGTGCCACCCCTTACCCAGCAAAATGGGCTTCTAAATTTAATGATGGCAAACTGAATAAAAAAACACAAATTAACCTTTTACTGGAAATATCTTACCTCCTTCAGCTCCTCAAAGGTCACAATCAACACGTTCGGGTCATCTATGTGTTTATCCCAGGCCAGAGCATGGTCAAAATAAGAACCCCAGGCCACTGCGCAGGAAACACGGGCCTTACTTTACCACAATTACGAGCGAACATTGTGTCATATTGTTAAGATCAGGTTTATTTCTTTTGTCAAAATATTGAAACAGAAGATTTTATGCTTAGAAAGGATAGAATTATTACATTTAATGTTGAGGTAAAAAAGTAGGTTGACTATTTGACTGAATGTGTGGCATAATTCAGGTCCCATGAGCTCAAGCAGCTCATTGAAAATACTCACCTTCACCAGCCATGAATTCGGAGAAGAATTTGTCCCAGGATTCGGCCTTGGGTAGGACTGGGTTTTTGTTCATGAAATGGTAAAAAGAGACGGCTGTGTCTTTGGGGTTTCGGAACACCACCATCATCTGAGGACAAAAGACATGGATGGTCCACCAATAAAAGATTAGGACCAGCATCTTGGCAAAAGCCTGTAAATGGCTGCAAATGGTGTGTAAAATGGCACTGTTGCCAAAGCTAACGCTAATGCAGAGCAACGTTTTTTTTATAACGTTAGTGCATGTCTGTATGTTGTAACACAGTGCCTTCAAACATACCCTATATTGACAAAAGTATTGGGACACACATGTTTTGGGCTAGGTCTCCTACTTCCAGGGAAGGGCAAGCTTAATGCTTCAGCAAACCAAGACATGCTTCCAGCTTTGCAGACACAGTTTGGGGAAGAACCTTTTTTATGACTGTACTGGAATATGCATAATGACATTTTTGGGTGGGTTCAGTGTGGAAAAACTTGACTGGCCTGCACAAGCCCTGGGATTAAGTATATGTGTTTAAATGCAATTTTATTAAAGTCTCTGTTTATGTAATGGTCAGGTGTCCCTATACATTTGTCCATAAGACAGTATATGGCTAGCAAAAAGTCAGATGTTGCTTGATGGAAGGAGCTTTATGTTTTGCTTAACATTAAGCAAAGCATCAGCAGTTTGTTTTTAGAGAGCTTTCATTAATGTTAGTATTTAGGTTTAGTTCCATTTGTGGATCATCCTTCAAATTCATTCATTTTTTAAATCCTGATTTATTTTCCTGGTGTTGTAATGGAATACTGACCTTTGTTTTCTTGGTCTTAAAAGACACAGGAATGTCGTCCGGGTGCAGGTGTGTTCCAAGAAACCTACGTGATGGTGACTCGGCTACAACCTGCAAAACAGACATCACAGAAAATGATGGTGGAATAAACCTCTTGAACCACATTCTGCCACTCGTCTTAACAGGTACTGTGAATTGACCTTTCCATGTTCCGCCCACAGATGCGTTCATTGGTAGTGACAGTTTTTTTTAAAGAAAAAAACTTTACAAATAAACTTAGGTCAAATCCTCTTAATTAAATGAAATAACTGTGGTGTTTTTTCAGCTACGATGCCACATCATGAAGCTAGACTAAGTATTTGTAGCTAATTTAACACAAGTCATCTTGGAAACCACACAAAGTATTTGCAACTACACATTACAGTTTAACGTTACCTCCATTCAATACCACTCCCTTTCAGAGACGTGGTTCACTACATAAAGCAAAACAACTCTTTTATCTCTTCCATAGTTGATTAACTATACACACACACACACACACACACACACACACACACACACAGACACACACACACACACACACACACACACACACATATATATATATATATACAGCTGCAGACAAAAAAATAAGAGACCACTACAATTTACTTTTTAAATCAGCATCTCTATGAGAATGAAAACCATTCCATGCCAGTGTTTGTTACATTTCTATACAAACGCACCTCATTCTGCTTTATGAGGTACTGATTTGGTGATTAGCTATAAAAGTCACTTTTTTTCCCAGGGTTGTATAGTGGTCAGTCCGTCTAACTTTGAAGAACATGTGTGTGGGCCAACATGCAGGCCTATGGAGGGGTTAATGCTCTAAAACACTGCAGGAATTTGAATTTCCTGGGGTGCTTTGAGATCACAGAGGGAATATATGTACCTTTTGAATTTCTGGAGAGTAGAATTCAATTATAGGGGGCCTGTCAGGAGCAACAATTCCAGCCGAAGAGCTCATGATTCTCTTAATAACGGCCACCATCCAGTTAAACCCTGGGGAGAAAATGAGAGTTAGTTCAGAAACTACAGTGGGTGTGTTTGCTTTACAATTTACTTTGCTTATGCAAGGTTCTATAGTCAGAAAGTAAACAATGACCAGCAATGTTGACACAAGGCAAGCCACAATAAGTATTAGATAAGAGCCTGTAAATCCTGCCCGTCAGGCCCGGTGATTACAAGCCCCAGTTTACTGCATAAAAGTGTGCAGTAAGGATGAAACTGCAGTTTAAACCTGTTCAGACTTCTTCCCTCAGGCTCTAGTCCGACCAGTCCAGGACTTTTAGAGTCCAAAACAGCCCCTACTCTACTACAAACCACATTCTTCAAGCATTTTAGGTCACAGGGTTTTAAAGTTAGCAACATTTTATGCATCTTAACCTTTTTTTTTATTTTTTTCTGATTCTGATTCCTTACTGTTTCATATGCTCTGCATTTTTTTCCCCCTTCATTTCTATGACTTTAAACTGTCCTTGTTGCTGTTTGTTTTTCCTCACTCTCATTACACATGATCATTAATGATTACTCATAATTCTGTGTAGGCTTGTACACAACAGGAGTTATTTTATGTTATTACAACACAAAGTAAATATAGCAAGCAGGACAGTTAATAAGTCAGTGTGTTTGCAGGAGAAAAACAGTGATGTGTAGTTTTGTGGTTGTCTGTTTCGTTTCATGTCATCCTCTGAGCTCACAGTAGTAAACTGCCAACAGCCAGCTGGTGAATGAGGCAATAAGTCATTGATTTTTGTTTAGCATGGCATAAATGAAATGCAGACCAGCCCAGCCTGTTCTGACTGTGAGCTGCTGATTGGTCAGGCATTGTTATGTAACATGTAACTTGAACCTTCTTTCCCCTTCCCCCACATTTCCTGCTCAGAATGACTTGTTTTTCTGAACATGGCGGACGTGCAGGAGAGCAACTAAAAAAGTATGTGCAAAGACTGGAAAAGTCCCTCTCTTTTGAGTCAGGCCTCACTCACCGCACTTGGGATATGCCACCACAAAGACATCATCCTCTCTGGCCTCCATATCCTTCAAGGCGTCCAGGTTTTCAGGCGGTGACATGATGGTGGAGTAGAGAACTCCATTGCGCTTATACAGCTTCTCCGCGTCCTTCATGTCCATCCCCTGCTGCATTTTTGACTGAAAGGGCTTTGGGGTGTTTGGAGCAGCCATGCTGGAAAAACTGCAGAACACACTGCTCTTTTCAACTGTGGACTACAGAGTGGAGCCTCTTCGGAAAAAGAGGAGTGTATTTATACAAGGCAACAGAGTGCGTGAGAGAGAGAGAGAGAGAGAGAGAGAGAGAGAGAGAGAGAGAGAGAGAGAGAGAGAGAGAGAGAGAGA
>JBBIGB010217769.1:0-14377 GCA_037577075.1 Alestopetersius hilgendorfi
GTGAGTGTGTGAGTGTGTGAGTGTGTGAGTGTGTGAGTGTGTGAGTGTGTGAGTGTGTGAGTGTGTGAGAGAGAGTGAGAGTTTGATTTTCATTTTTGGGGGTGTGGCTGGATGGGTGTGCTCCCGTGTGCTTGTTTTGTGTTCATGCGTAAGTTATTAACTTGGTTGGATTGAAGGCCTGTCTTCAGTACACAGGTGTAAAGGCATTTGAGTGTGTGTTACTGCGTAATAAACATTTTGTTGTCTTCGTAGTTTTAGTCAATTTGTTACTTGTCCCTGATTGACCAAGAAAACCCTCGCAAATCTTCAGTTCTTTAGCTATATACGTCTTTAGTAAGCAGTTGCACAATATGTGAAAGTTCAAGATTAATCTTATTTCAACATATATGAAATAAAGTGGCGTGGAGTGAACACACCACACTGCACCACGAGTGAAATTGTTGTTGTTAGTAGCCTAGTGGGTAAAACATTCGCCTGTGAAACCGTTAAACACAAAGTCACAGGTTCGAACCTCCACTGTGTAATTTTATGTCCTTGAGCAAGAAACACTCAGTTTCTCCAGGGTGACTGTCCACGATACTAATGATTGTACGTCGCTTTAGATTAGAGCATCAGCCAAATGCCCTTTATACACTTTAAGTTACTCTGCATTTAACCCATTCATCAAGGGAAGCAGTGGGCTGCCACCAATGGGGCACCCAGGGAGCAGTGTGTGGGTACGTCTAGGGTGCCACTAACAGTTTGGGGATTCAACACAACCTTCTGATTACAGGGTCAATTCCATAACCACTAGATTGCCAGCCGCTCCCTATGTTCTTGTCAAGTAGAGTTTTATGAGCTAGAACACATAGGGTAGCGGGAATCAATAGACTCTGCTGTCAATTCGCACTACAGTAATTGACAGCATTCAGAGAGAGAGGAAGGATTGTGCTCCATTGGCCGTAACAGGATATCACAACACTGGGAACTGACCTTGTGTTCTCCTGATGTTGTAGTTACATATGTATTGTTTGCTCAGTGTCAGAAACCTGTAGTACTGATTGTGTCTGCAGTGTAGTTAACCATGTTACTCATGACCATCTTTGCAGTGATCTGATGATGAGAGACAATCTCTTTGAACTCGTCACTACCTCAAGAACCTTCTACATCCAGGTGAGAACAGTAATGTTTTATGCTGTAGGCTACAGCCTGTGTTTGTAGTGTGTTGACTGAAGCTTGGAATTTGTCACTTATTCAGGAGGTCTTGCATGAATAGATTAGTGTCGAATTGAATTTGCACAACCCAGTCAGCCAAAACGTGTTTGCAGGAGCTACGAGGCCATTCAACAGTTTAGCTCTGTTCTCTATAGACATGGGACAATTTTCAACAGTGTAGACCACTGTCTGGAAGCCTGAAATTGTAGACAACAGTGAGTTTCAGAAACCACATAAGTGAGTCTATTAGAGGTCGATGAACAGCCACAAACAGTTTGCGATAAGTGTGCAATAACTTAGGCCTTGTGTCTTCAGTTAAAGCATGTGATTTTCTACTTAATTGTTTCTTTAAGGATGAAAAGAGGGTAAAATATTTGTTTTTTTGAATAATTTTCTCATTCTGTATTTATCTCTATCACTCTTTTTTGCTCTCTCTCTCGCTCTCGCTCTCTCTCGCTCTCTCTCCCTCAGACGGACAGTCCTGAGGAGATGCACAGCTGGATTAAAGCCATCTCCGGGGCAATAGTTGCCCAGAGGGGTCCAGGCCGCTCTGCTGCTTCAGTATGTTCTCACCCTTGTCATACCCCCCTCCATTCCACCCTAAAGCCCTCACTTATAACCGAACTTCTTTGGGTTATAAACTAGAGGCAGTATCTCCCGCCATGTTCTGTGCCACGACTCCATCATTCAACAGCCAACAGGGTTTTTTTTAAATATGCCTGAGGCTAAACCAGCACACAAAAATCATGACATACATTTATACTAGCATTGATTAAGAAATGTTTTAGTGCATAAATGTAACACTGCTATATTGCTATTAGCGGGTACATGATTATAGTGTGGTTGTAGTAGAGTCCATGTACACTGAAGGATTTCTAGGCTTTTAGTTTCTATCATACACATCAAAACTTATTCAGTTACAAGGAAAAACAAACCTTGATGGCACCCTACGATATTTATGTTTGTGTGTTTGTGTTCATCTACACAAAACCGATTTTTAGCTCTTCTAGATTAAACACAGACGTCTGAAGCTTGTAAAAGACACATATCTGTGCTTGTAGGTAGCATTTCTACAGTGACTCCTTCAGTAAAGAGCCTAGAGCTAAGAGCTGCTGATGTTCACCATTCGACACGCCCACTGCTTAGATTCCCACTCATTCAAAGTCAGTGTCGTTTCTAGAACCTCCTGAAGGACTAGAGTGATGTTCTCCCTCACAAAACTGGGCCCACGCATTGGAAATAACGTTGGTGGTTAATCTGATACCGTAGGCCTTCAAACAAAAATGTGAAGGTGTAACCAGGGGTAGAGGTTGCTTGGCTAAATATGCTTTGATACCACATAAAAATCTGATCCTCATTGTTTTCAACCAAAATGTAATTATTAAGGAAGAGCAGAACCACATGCATACATGATTTACTGAACAGAAATTACAGATATGCAGTTCCCAGTAATACTGAAATCTCTTGAAAACCTTAAAGGCTTTGAGGTATTCCCTTTTTCTCTTTAAAAAGTCATGGACGTGTTGGTCAGTTCTCTCTTTCTCTCTTTCTCCTCCCCTCCCCATTTCCTAATCGATGCGCTGTGTTGTTGCAGATGCGTCAGGCCAGAAGGTTCTCGAACCCTTGTATTCAGAGGTATACGTCCCGCAATGGCGAATGCAGCACGTATGTGTTGAGTTTAGACCACGGACCCCTCCAGGCATCCCGCCCACTTTCTCTGTTTGTTTGCACCCCAGCCTAGATTGTAACAGAATAGTTTTGTTTCCCGCTTTCCTGCTTCTTAACCCCGCAAAACAAACATGAAAGCAAACTAACCGACCGAAACCAGATCGCCGAGCAATGTCATCATCAAAGCTTGTACCCACAACCCCATCTCCAGCTCCTTCAGTCTCTGTTGGTGGGAGCCCTGCTCTTTTAATGTGCCACATCCATCTATCCATCAATCCATTTATTCATCAGTACATCTGACCTCTTGTCACTCGATCTCTGCTGGTGTTTTTTTTTTTTTTTTGTCAGGAGAAGAAAAAAACATCAAACGCTGCTTTGGAGTAGATAACCATCTTGCCGCTGATCTGAAAGAATTATTTATAGAATTGAGAACAGCTTCAGCAGGTCTTCCATGAAGAACCTTTTAGTGTCAGGTTCTTAAAAGAACGTTATAAGATCTGTGAGCGTATTTTTCCCCAGATTTAGTCAAGTCCCTCCCACTGGCTAAGGCTTACTCAATCATGTGATGCTGCCAAATTATGGCACGGCAAAGGATAACACATGCTTCCTCCGAATTCCAAGAAGCTACATATTCAAATGCTGCTAATATAAGATCGTAGGACATGCTGAACATGAGGGAGTGGACTCCATCTCCAGATGGTCAGGTCCGTGCTTAGAAGGTTGTGGCAAGATCCTCCATGCCCCAGCTCTGGTCCTGGAGGGCTGGTGTCCAGCACAGTTTGGTTCTTCATTCATTTGTTCTGTTTGTAGATATTGAAAAGAGGTGAACTTGCTTTTGTGGCGTCATTCAGGAAACCCTTTGTGGTTCAAAGAAAAACAGCTTCAGAACATGAAGTGGAACCTCTGAGAGGACCTCTGGGCCGCGCTTTTAAAGAACTCGTTATAAAACTGCCACAAACAAGTTTTTTGTGTTCTAGGAAGAACCTAAAATTGGTATAGAATCTTTACGTTATGCGAAAGTAATTCAAGCTTTTAAAAGGTTCTACACACTCACAAATCAAACATGGTTCTTTAGGGAGTACCGGTTTTTAGGAGTGAACAAAATGTTATTGTTGTGACAAGAATTCTCGAAGTTTTTATATCGGGCTCAACGATTGTTCCAGCAAACCCGATGCTAGCTAGTTATCTTTTCACTGCAAGTGAAAGTAAAGTGTTTCAGATAAATTTAAATCCATACTGGATGAATAGTTTCAAGCGGAAAATGTTGTGTATATTTGAGTTTGAGTTTATGATGTTTTAATACAAGTATATTATTGAAATGTATTACTCGATTATACATGCAAGTGAAATGGTCTACTCTGTATTATATTTCTTTCTTTTTAACGATGGGGCCAGTTAAATCTTCCTGTAAGTCTGGGCAGTTGTGTGGGCGTCTCTAGACTCCTTAATAATTAGATGAGGAGCTGAGTTGGAGGCAGTATGCAGTAAATGGAGTCCAGTGTCTTCAGGCTTTGCTTATTTTCTCGTTATTTAACCGAACAAGCATGAAAACATTTGGGAAAAGGAGGTCATGTGAGGTAGAGACTTGACGTCAGTAGCTTTAACAATTAGGAAGGTCCAGCATTGATTTGTTACACACCATGCAAGCCTACCGGTTATCATTCTCTACTTCATTTCTTTCCTCAATGTTTTTCCACTCTATTTATCAGCAGCCCATTTTACATTGCATGTCAGTTTATTCTGCAGTCCTGCCTAACCCTTGTGTGATTGTAGATTAAAGTGATACTTTGTCGAAGATTCGAATTTCCACAGTTTTCCCCTTTTACCTCGCATGTGGTGGTTCAGCCAAGACGTTTAGTGCCCAACGTTTGCTTCTACAGTTCTGCACTGGAGCTACTATGGAAGTTAATAATAAGCGCAAGCTTATAACCAACCAATGTCCATCTGCCTAAATAACAATATGTCCGTTACAACATAAGCAAATGTATTACTGATTGATTAAAAGCTCCGGTGTGAAACTATGGATACCATGGGGGTTAAAGAGAAAGTTATGGAAATTTTGACCTTCGATAGCTTTATATGTTCTTAAAGGAATAGTTTGAACTGTTTACAAAGTGTCGCTATTTGAGCCTGTGGTCGATCAGCCAAGATGTGTTTGCCTCTTGAACTAACATTGCTAACAAAAGTCAACAGTGACTGAAATAGACTACATGGACAAAAGCATTGGAACGCCTGACCATTACCCCAACAGGGACTTTATTGACACGGTTCTCAAATGTGGAGTTGATCCTCGTTTGCAGTTATAAAAGCGTCCACTCGCCAGTTTATCCCAAAGGTTTTGGATGGGGTTGAGGTCAGGGCTCTGTGCAGGCCAGTCAGGTTCTTCCGCACCAAACTTATCCAGCCATATCTTTATGGAGCTTGCTTTGTGCACTGGGACGCTGGAATAGGAAAAGTTCCTCACCAAACTGTCCACAAAGTTTGAAGCATGGCCTTGTCTAAAATGGCTTGGTATGCTGAAGCATTAAGATTGTCCTTCACTGGAAGTAAGGGACCTGGCCCAAGCCCTTAAAAAACCTTTGTCCATATAGTGTAGTTTCCCTAAATACACCCCAAAACTTCTTTCAACCTGCTTAGAAAGCATCCAGCTCTTCCTTAAGGTGAAGCAGACATTTGGCCATGATTTAAAACAGTACACACGCCTGATGCGGCTCACACTTTTCTTTGTTCATGCATTGTGTCTCACAGTGGTGTGCTGCTATGGACAAAAAGCGATCAGCACATTTCTCCATTTGTTACTATTGTTTCTTCTCTAGCCACTGTGAGATCTATCCACTTTTTTACACTTGATTATCCTCAAGCAAAAAAAATATTGCTGCTCACAGTAAGTCACATTGTGTCCTAAACCACATCTACAAGTCTGCTCTACCTTAATGAAGAGCTGGATGTGTTTCCAGTGGGTTGAACGATGCCTTTGGTGAAAGAGCAGAGAAGATTCAGGAAACACCTCTTGGTTAATCGACTACATCTGGGATCTGTAGAAAATGGTGTAAAGTTGAATTTTTGCCAAACCATTCCTTTAACTTGGCATTCTTTTACTTCTACTGCTTTTTCCCTGCTAGCACCATGTGTTAAAGTCTGCGTTCGGCTAACGTAACATTTCCTTGTCTCTCCTTGTCATCTGTGGTTGTTCCCTTTCAGAGAGTAAAATGTGACTAATCAACCTAAAATCCATGCGTACCAGCGCTGCTGCGGCTGCCACTGCCCATCCTCCTGCTACAGCGTTGCTATAGCTTTGGCTGTGCGTTCACACTGACTCGACTACTGCCTCAAAAGCTCCTGCTGCCACATCCACTGAAGATGCCAGTCCTAAAAGCTCCTGCTGCCACTTTTTTCCTGCTGAAATTCTCACTGATCCTGTTTCTCCTCCTCCCCCGTTTACCTTTTAATCGGTCTTCCAACACTTTCCACAGGACAACAGGGAACCCACCACCACCTACACCAGTGAGCAAGGCCCCCCAGCCCCGCCCTCACCAATCTACACAGAAAGCCCCTTCCCCAGTGGCCCTCAGCATGGTGTCATGGGATGGGCCGGAGCTCAGCGGCCTGATGCCGGGTGGCCCGCGCAGCCGCCTGTCGCTCCAGGAGGCCCCGCGCCTCTTTTTCAAGTGACCAGCACCAGTGGACCATCACCGTGGGAACGGAGGAACGACTCAGGACTTCGGCGACCCACTGATGAGGACGACCTGCAGATAAGCCAGGTGTGAAGAGCTAAACCCAAACTACAAAACATAAACACAAGCAAGACAAAATGTGAGGCAGACGGGGCTCAATGCTGTCAGAGCAACCAGGGTTCTGGACTTGCAGTTATAAAGACAAATGCCCGGGTTGAACTGATGGACTTGGCAGATTTGCTCAGAGGATTATGGGATTTGGAGTTCTATGAGCACTGCCACCTGAGATCTGGCTGATTAACTACCATTTGGAAATGGCATTGACGGTGGTAACTGCCGAATACCCAGATGAATGAACTTTTCTCTTTCGCATTGAGCACAAAGCCATTACCAGTCCAGCCGGAGCAGTTTTGTTTGGCAACCGAGGAACTGGTGGCTTATATGTTAAGAATTAATTGGGTGTTTTTATCTCTTAACGTTTTCTCTTTATTTCTCTGGGGTACAATTAGGTCTTTGTTTGATGTTTCTTACCCTTCCTGAAGCAGTGAATTGAGTGAACGTTGTCAGTTTGACTTTGTTTCATCCCGTTCTTTTATATGCTTTCCAACAAAGCTTAGTTACATTAGAGGGTTGTTTTTTGGGTTCTAAGTAGGGCTGGGACCACTTAAAGACTTATTAGTGATTATCCTTAATGGCCCTGAAACTGAAAAGGTTTTATTCCCTTTTTTCCCTTTGCATACGCGCGATCGCTCAGTTATCCGATTCCTCATTCGAAACTACTTATGCAGTGACTGTAGTCTTATTTTTTAAAGAGTTTTTTAATGCCACCCAAGAAAAAGATCCATTTATTTAGATTTATTCGGGTCCCTCAAATATGTTTCTGGATATTCTAATTGTAAATAAGTTCACATCCTCTATGGAGAAGTGCTTGTGTATGTATATAATTTTTTTAATAACTTATAATAATATAAATTGTACTTCAGAAAGTGTGTTTTCTGTATTTTCGCAAAACATGTACTTTGACTATGTTTAAGTGAATTCACATAACTACACATCTACACTGATGTATTTGACTGACAGCTTTTTCATGTAACAGGTTATCCTGCAACAATCTTCCGATGAATTGATGTGTGGTTTGTAATTTACTTTAAATTAACGCCATACAAAGTTATATCAAGTGTTCTGGATTTTGATATTGGAATTCTATTGATATTACAATTAAAAATGGTTTTAGGCCTTGTTGCCCCCTCTGGCACACATGAAAACTGCTCTAGACACAAAACATACAGTTTGAAATGATGAAAATATTATTTGCTCTGGTTTATTCATTTTGCAACTTTGTCCCAGCCCTAGTTCTGACTAAACTAAAGCAAAGGCGCCATGCTGCCACTACTTGTTAGCTGATTGTTGTTTCGGAAATTAACATTTGTAATCGTTTTTCATTTCCAAATCTCTTCTTTATGTCTGCATGCTGAGTATGACTGCAGGTCTAGGAAAAAAAAGAGTTAATTTTATTGTATAGTAGTTCATTTTACAATTTTTACTCTATTGCTATGAGAAGGCCGGCATCAACATTGGACAGATACATGCTTGTTTCTGAACCACACACTTATAAAGTCACATGCTCTCAAACTTTTCTACATCTGAAGCTTCATTCGTGGCGGTTTGGGTCAGGACCATGAAGCTGGGCGGCATTTGACGGAGCAGACTGCTACTACAGATGAGCCGAACATCTTGCTCTGTGTGTCCGTCGTTTGGAGAATCCCAGCACATATGTCTCGGCACTCTTATGTGGTCAGTGGTCTGTGAAATTAAAAGATGGAGGCTTCGGTACTTGGACCTCCCTTGTGCTTACTTGGAAATATTTTCTTAATGAAATTTCCCACCAAAGGAGGGTATGATGAGTGTTTTTAGGCAACTTTCCTTGTTTGTATGCAGATTATGTTTCTCTATACTTCACTGTGATGCAGAAACTGTGAAAAAATGCTCTTTTCCCATACATGAGTTTAAAATGTCTTTTTTTGATACACCAGACACTCATATGGTGTAGATTTAAATTCTAAAGTAGATTTAAACATTTTAGGTGCTGTATTCCACATTAAGCATTTTGTTTTGCCTTCCTATCACCAGTTTTTATGTGAAGGCGAGACATGCCTGCATTTTAGCATCATTTGGATGTGTGTGTATGTTTATATAAACTTAGATCAGCACCATGTTTGAAAAAACCTTCAGTACCATTCAGAGTGAGTTTGGTGTGAAATGGATCGTTGTAGAAAAATGTACACATCCGATTTCTTTACAGTGCTGGTGAATGGAACCAGGGATTGTTTACAATCACTAGTGAACCTACTAGTGTTTCATGAGCAATGCTAAGAACAGAGTGTTAAATCCTACAAAGGGACTGTTTTTCTTGTATAAGCGTTTCCATCATGAATGTATTTTCAACACTGTTTTACTTTCTCAAAACTATTGTAAACTAATCAGGCAGTGCATTCGTGTAATGACTTTCTGTGAGGGAGCTTTTAGAATTAGACCTCTGGTTCCATTCAACATCACTGTGAAGAATTCTGACTGAGTTTCTCTAAAACAGTTCACATCAAGCCCACTATAGGACATTCAATCATTGTAATTCCCCATTAAACATGGACATAAAGATAATTCACATTTTAACCATCCTCGGTTTTTACTGTATTTTGTTTTTGCGATGATCACTTTCGAAAGCACCTTTTCCCAGCACTGCACCTGTGTGTCGGTGCCATTGCTGTAGTGGCAGGGATGCACAGATCCAACTGCATTTCTCTTCGTGCCACACTGACATCTTGCACTAACACGTTTATCCATAAAAGTTGCACAATTCCAACCTCACTTCTGTCTTAAGTGCCTGTATACTTTCCGTATGATGAAAGACGAGCTGCATACCTGACGTTCCTATCCTAACTCATGCATTATTTATTTTCTGAACTAGTTTAAAGATTAAAGTTGACCAATTCCAAGTGCTGCTTTGTGAGCTGTGCATTTCTTCAAGGTCTAATTGGTGTTAAATGCAGTAATGTATGGCAACAGTTATTTATCTTACTGCTTCACCACTAGGGAACTTGAATCCTTCTTGTTGCTTTGGTGTATTGATTCAACAGTGTTCTAAAACACGTTTAGAAATTTCATCTCTGACCAGGATTAAGTATCAAATGCTTCTTTTCTATACCGACCTGTAACCAGGCTTTAAGTCAGGTATTCTAGCGATATGCCAAGAGCCAAATACCTCATAAAGTTTGTTCAGATGTGGACATACTGCCCTCTGCTGGGCAGTGGTAGCCACTGAGAACTAGTGAGCTTTTTGTTTTTCTGGGTGAACTGAGATTCAGTCAGCAATAAGCAACCTGGACCTTAGGACATCGGCCTGATATACTAAACTTGAAAAAGGAAAGTCTTACTTCTGGAAGCTTTGAACTTCCGCTCGAATGTCTGGATGGATTGCCGGCAGAAGAGACCATGGGGTCGGCATCCATTATTCAGCATGGCTGAAAGAAGTTGTGGTATTGGATACGTCCTGGCGCATTGTGAATTTTGGTGTCAAGCCTCAAGAATCTCATTGATCCGAGTCCCTCTGTGGAGATCTAGAGCAGAATACAAAATCAAAAAAAGCTGACACCTCCCAGCACCGTCTGCCAACAGGTCAGCAATCTCTCATCTCATCTCCTGCCTCTTTCATTAGCAATACATTTTGCTGTCTTTGACAACTGTTGACAGGAACTACAGGAAAGATTCTGCATCCAGACTTGCAACCTTGAGTTAAAATAACCCTTAAGATATCAAAAAGTGGACACTAAAAATAAAGCATAAACTATAGAAATAAAAACTAAGATACATTATAAAAATAACTACAGTATACAAAAAATGCCAAAACTTTGTGGCAAAAAAATAAATATGCGTGTGTGTATATATATATATATATAGTCACTCATCCAAGGTCACAATTACCTAACAGTGCTTACGTCAAGAAGACACTCCCTGGTTTAAGTAGCACACACAAATAAAATTGAGTAGATTTGATTAGCTCTGTTTCTGCAAGAACAATCAGTGAGACCCAAGAGAGCTCTCCGGTATCTCCATGATTTGAAGTAAATTAAAAGTTAAGACGATCTTATCTAAAGTCAGCACGGGAAGGTCATGTCCATGGGTTTGGATTGAGACAAAGTTTTTTTTTTTGTTTGTGTTTATTGTTTTTGGCCTGGTTCCTGAAAGGCTGGGGTGAGGGATGATTTCTGACTTTCCCTCTGACTTCACCACCCAGTCCCAATGAAAATATTTAGACCATCAGGTCAAAGCAGTGGATAACAGCCCATTTTGGTGATGTCAGAATGTTCCTTGATGGCCCTTGGCGGGTAGGTTCGGTTCTGTTACCATAACAATTTGAAAAAAAAAAAAACAGTGAATTGCTGGGACTGGAGTTGGGACTGTCTTTGAGTCTATGCTGTTTTGAGGTCCTGGGACTGAGCCTCTGAATGCAGTTCCTGGATTCCAGTAATGGTTACAGTGTGGTTTCAGCAAGCGTGTCTGCTGCCAGGGAACAACTACTCTCGATCAGACCAGCGAAGTTCCACTCGGTGCACTGAAGCATGTGAATAATGCAACCCAACCATAATTCCATAATTACCACAAAACTTGCTCCATTTATTCACTGTAGATGTCAAATTTCGCCTGATATTTGACTTTCTGAGCCGTGACCGGAATCTTTTTTTTCCCCCCCTTAATGTAACACAAGAACCATTTCTGGGAAGCTGTCTGGTGGTCAGTTGAGCTTGCCTCGCCATGCGGGTGCACATCAGCACCTAATATGACAAATTCCACAGCAAAATCTCACCATGGGACATCATGCTGCTTCAAGCTAACGGGGTAATTCACCCAGGTTGGCAAAAAAAAAGGGAAAGGAATGCCTGTGTTCTTTAAACATTAGCTAAAGGACACAAGTAAGGTTGTTAATGCAGGGAGTGTGAGACTGTTTGCACAAAAAAACAAGAAAAAGTCCAGTTTTGCAACACCATACATACTTAAAACTTGGTTAAGTGACACACCTTACATGGGCTGAAGCTAAATTTTTCATGCTAACTGCGTTGTGTTTACATCCCATCAGAAGTGGATTCAGGCATGCTGTTGACCTCAACAAAGCAAAATGTTCCTGACTAACATCCCTTTATTTAGAGCCAGCTGGGATCTCTAGATCTTTCCAACCCGCATTATAGCTTTGGCCTGGGATACCAAACTATTGCAGAGAGGTGCAAGCATCAGGAATGTCACTAAACACTAAAGATGAACTGCCATAACCAAGTGATGAGTGTGTAACCACATGAACTTGGAGCATTATGGCCACCTAAAAGTAATCTTGAAACTGAAAGTTGTTGAACTAGAATGGCACAAAGTCTACAGAATTTTTATTACATGCAGATTTACACAACGGCTGAGGGGTACCAGGGTTTTGTACTCTGTAGAACCTAAAACCCACAGTCAATGTATATATTTCTAAAGAGAGATTTCGGTTAGTAAGTATTTGATTCTGCTTCATACAGTGAAAGCATACTTGTTAGTATTCAGGGCTTTTTGGCGTTAAGGAAAGGAGGACACAAGGGAGGGTGACTCAGATGTCCTGGGGACTGGTTCAGAAAGAGGGGGGGTGGGGGCATGTTTTTCTGGGAACGCTGCTTTCTGTTTGACAAGAGTCCAAGTTTCTGCACTCACATCGTAAAGTGAACCGAGATGGAGAAGGGCCCTTATGAACTGTAGGCCAAACACTTGGAAGGGAGGTCATCTTTCATGGAGGAATAAACGGGCACCTTAAAGTGTGTCTAGAGAAACTAGCATTACGTAATCTTTGCAGACCCTTATTCAAGCTGCTGTGACGGTGTTGAATAACTACTGCTCTGGAATATAAAGATTCTGAGAAACCAGCAAGAAGTTAGAGACGTCTGCCCCTAGACAACTCATTTTATTTATGGTGATTACACTCTTTGCCCAAACAAACTTAATGAATTAAACATGGTAGTAATGCTTATACAATTAGTATTGGATGCATTACTTACTATAATTATTCTCCAGTAAATAATTTTAAAGGCTTTTAGTTTATTTTCAGTCAAAACAGTCGACTGATGGGAAGAGAGAGGGCTGCCCTGTCCCCCAGAGAGAGTGTTCTTTTGGACTCTTGGTCATAGATGATACTTTTGCTTCAGATGTGAAAAAATCCACAATTGTTTCTGTCCATCCTTTAACAGTGAGAAAATGACTCGCCAAGTGTGGGTCTGAAAGGATGTGGAGAAGCTATTACTGAGAAAAGGAAAACAGAAGAAGTTCATCTGCCCTAGAACCTCTAAACTGAATCATCTGAGATGTAGAGGAAGCATTTATTGATGGATGAGAGTAAATCTGTAAATGAGATGAACTTGGATGGTGAGAGAATTCAGCTGTCTTCTAAAACTGAAACTAACTTCTGCACAGTGCTGTGTATGGTTACTGTATTTAGTGTATTTTGGAGCCAAGATAAAAATGAATGAATGTCTCCATTATGTCAAAGTAATAGTTATGCTAATTTTATTTGTGAGGCTGTGCAGCTGGTCAGATTGACTTGCATGAGCTATGTGTGATAAATACTGCATTATTATGATTTTACAGCTTCATTATTCCGTTTTATTCGGTCTGTAATGCTATGCTAGCATCTGGCCCACCATCAAAGAAACTACATTTGCTATACAAAACAGCCACTCCTCATTATTATTATCCTCATGTTAACTCCGCCTATATTTATTAAGCCACCCTGCTACCTTTAGCTCTATGGGCTCTGGCACATAAGCTGAAAAATATCCCATGTAGGCCATCAGAGGTAAGAGAACATTGCTGCAGCCTGCTGTGTTTATAGCTTGTGTAGTAATGCTAACAGCCCATAATTACCAAGTGTACTCTGATGCTCTTTGAATGGGTCATCATTTTGTCCTCCTGGCAGAAAGTGGTTCCAAAAGGACCAGTATGAAGAACGCAGCGTTTCCCTCATCATTAAACAGACCTAGGAGTTTGACCTGTTATACCGACTGGAATATCTTAAGGTGGATGTGTTTAAAATTGAAATTGTACTGAATGGGGCTAGTAAAACACAGAAAATAACAAGTGTGTTGTTCTCTCTGTCCTGTTTTACAAGAGAAATTAAATACGAGCTTTGCTTTCTAGATGTTTGCCGACATAAGAAAACATTCTTCAAACCCTACCAGTCAACTGTACCATTTAGTTTAGGTTTAAGGAACTTTTAACATGGTCCTAATACATTTCTATAGAGAAAATGTGGTCTTTGACCCAAGTATGAACTGTGAAGCTTGGATTCTTCTGATATAAATTAGCTGCACCTAAATAAATGGTTGATTCAAAAGTTCTACCACTGGGCCTGAAAAAAATCCAGGGGATTACAGAGTCTTGAGGGCTGTTATGTCACCAATTAGTGATAGATTACTCATGCCTCATGAATCTGTTTACATTGTCGTAACATTCCAGATCACTGATGTAGACAATGATGATGGAGGAGCTCGTGGCGGTATAGTATAACCCTACTCCCTACTCCCTACACACCCACTATCCCCACCCTACTGCCTTTGGAGAGCTGTGCATGGGAGGATGGCTGGATTTTCATTCCAGGAGGTGGATATCCATAAATTGATTGAGGTTTTACAGTTGTTGAAGGCAAACGAAGGCTGTGGGCTCATGACATATGCACTTTCTGCCAGCGTCATAACCAGTGTTGGGCACATTACTTTAAAAAAGTAGTTAGTTATAGTTACTAGTTACTTCTTCCAAAAAGTAACTGAGTT
>JBBIGB010217977.1:0-14376 GCA_037577075.1 Alestopetersius hilgendorfi
ACAGAACAGAACAGGCTTTCAAAATAAAAGCACACAGAACACATGAAACAGCACTGGGGGAAAACAAACAGAAAACTAGCCTCTAACGGCCGTCAGCCGTAACAGGGATTACTGTATGTACATAGACTAAACAATACTATGCATTGATCGGATGAATATTTACATTAAATAATAATTTTTAAAAAATCCCAAATAAAAATGTCACACCCAGCTGCGTCTCGCCAGCGTCCAGTAGCAACTTTCTGAAGTTCAAAGTGTTTTATATTGTGCTCCTGAGTTAAAATGTTCTGATCAATTTAATTTATTATTATTTATTGATTATATTTTATTTTTTTTTCAGTAGCAAATGTTTAAAAAAGGTTTGCAGTTTAAATAATGCAGTTTTTTTTTATTTCAGGCAAATTATGTACTTTAAGTCTTTTCTGTTACAGACTAAAAAACAATGTTGTTTTTCTATTTTTCTTTCTTTTTTCTATTTTTGTTTTCTTTAATGGTAATAAGGATACAATGTTATGCAGAGGTGTACTGTTAACAATATTTTAGACAAATGACGATATTTACAGTCACAGTTGAGAGTTGGGAGGGGGGCGCGGAATATTTACTTCTTCCTAGTGGGGGCATAACATAAAATAATTGAGAAGCACTGCTCTAGATGAGCTATATCAAGTCTGTATGATGTTATGTGCAAGCTACAAACAGTACAACAACATTTTCATTTTCTATTGTATCTGTTGACTACAATCATGCAAATTTAAGGATAGTTCTTCCTCATTTTTATCAGCGTATGAAGTTTGCCTCAAGAAAGGAGAAAGTCTTGATGTGTGTCAGGCCTATAAAGCTCTTGCACGCGCCCACAAATGTTCCTCCGGCCATGCGACGATAATATTATTCCCTGCATACACATCACTGCTGAAATATACAAAATCAGCATAGTCTGGCTGAGTGGAGTCAACCCATGGAACATGTTCAGAGAAGCTGTTAGGAGATGTTACGGTCCCCAAAAGAGCCAACAAAAAGCTCTGGTTTATGAGATGTGGCATTCAGGTCAGAGGACAGAGCAACAACATTCCCATGTGCATGAGATATATCTTCAACACATAACCGATCCTGATGATCATCCTAACATGCTTTAAGTCCACCACCACCAGCAGCAATGCCAAAGACATCTACAGTATCCCATCTGAATGAATACCACCACATTTTAATAACCCCTTTCATCACGAATTCCTTTGAGACACTTATCAGGAAACACATTAAGAGCAGCCTCCCCTGTTTACATGACCCACTAGTTTGCATATCACACAAACACATCAACTGAGGATGCCATATCCTCTGAACTTCACCTGTACAAGAGAGTCCCTGTTCATAGGATTCAGCACAACATTAAACGCCATAATCCCTGTGGCTTCAGTCCATCAGTATCGGCAACAATGTTTTTGTGCCCATCAGACTTAGTACAGCCTTAGTCCTAAGGGCTGCATACTCAGTCTGCAATTGTTCACTCTGCTGATCCACTACAGCTCTGACCACATCATCAAATTCACTGATGACTGAAGCTTTGGTGAGGCTCATCAGCCATAATGACAAGTCAACATACAGAGTTTCTGGCAGTCTAAGACGACCTCACCTGGACCACAAACGCTACGGCCCTCACCAAAAAGGCATGGCAGTGTTTTGACTTCTTAAGACAACTGAAGCAAGCATTTTTCCACAAACCATCACAGTCCTCAAAACACTGCCTGCCCCCGCCCCACTCCTAAACTGTGAACTGATTTAACTTCCTACCTTTGCACTTTGCACATCATTTTTTGAACATACAGATACATGCACAAAACACATCCATGCAACATTTGTACATAAATACTTTGTCAGTTACTGTGTTTTCTAAGATTGACTGTATATCTATATTGAACTAGTGCTGATCATTTGCATGTATATCTGCACATATAAAGCACACAATTACATTTAAGTAATGTTTGTTCTCCACACGACTGCTGATTAGGGATGTTGAAATCAATCACATAATCGATGTAGCCACGATGCAAACGCGGATGATTCTGTATCGATACAGTGGCAGAACATAATCGATTATATCAGAATCAGAATCAATTATATGCTTGATTGTCTGGTGACGGCTTTAAAAATCTAGTTAAAAATAGTCCCAGTAGTGACTGTTGCTGCCCGATCGGAGTACAGCGCTGCTCCCGGGAGCGGTAACTCTCAACTCACTGACGTTACTCAATGCATGCGCACCAGCCAAAAATGGTGGAGGGATGCAGAGAGATTAAAAATGCTCCAAACATTTTAAAAAGCTCATAGATGGACACATTTGGGATTTTATGTACAGATTGGGAAGCATGAATTGGACAAGTCACATGCAGTGTGTAAAGCATGTCCACACAAAAAAAGGTTTTATAAACAATTTGAAGTAACATAGAAAATTGATCGGTCTAGATGCATCACAATGCATCGAAATATTACATTGAATCGAATAATTGACATGATAAACAAAATTGAATCGAATTGTGAGTGAAAGTTCACACCTCTACTGCTGATGCAATATTTGCACAGCAATTTTGTGCAAATGGACTACCATTGACTTTGTTTGAGAGACGCAAGACAAAAAAGTCACGCCCATCATAAAAGAGGACATGCAGAAGGTACAGAGAAAACAACAATAAAAATTACAACTGTCTCACACAGTCCAGGAAATTCCAGCCAGGTAATTATGCTCCGGCCCGGTAAACTAACATCTGCAGTAGCCCAGTAAAATACATGAGAAATTATACCATATAAACAATCTCTTTTAGTCTCTCCTGAGCCCCTATCAGATGTGAACAAGGCGATGCAGTTACACATGGTGGAAGATTTTACCCCAGCTCAACGAAAGCAGCTAAGGGACTTTTTGGGAACAGTTAAAGTACATCTCCTCAAATGAACATGGTGGACCCATCTCAGCCAGCATGACAATTAAGTCACATGCTGCATGATGGTATCATTGAAGAGTCCACGAGTCCCTGGTCCAGCCCTAAAGTTGTAGTCCCTAAACAAACGTCAGCCTTAGTAATGACTTTTGGGAAGTGATTCAACAGCCAAATTTGATGGTTATCTACTGCCTCTGATGGACAACCTTATAGAGAGTTTAGTTCGAGCTCAATTTATTTCTGGCCTGCAAATCATTCGAAATGTCACCCGGGCCTAACAGAAGCACAGTAGCTGGGGTATCACATAGGAAAAGAAAAATCAGCCAAAACATACCCTTGCCCCTCAACAAAACGACCAATACCTGCATTCCTGAGTTTCTTGGGTTAATATAGAAGATTTGTACCAAGCTTAACCAAGCCCAGCCTTTCAGATCTCACTTAGAAAGGAGAGCTAGAAAAGGTACAGCAGTCAGGAAACCCTCATGTGCCTCTGTCTTGCCCTCTTGTTTGCTGTTATCATATAAAAAACACTTTTTCTCTTTTTTCACCTGATCCCCAGCTTCTGTGTCTGTATGTGTCTGAGCGCCAGGGGGTGCTACAGCTAAGCACACCATACAGTGTAACACAAGGTGGAAACTTGACTTTCACTGTTAAGCGAACACTATTCATGTAATATAAATGTTAATGCCTGCTCACTGTGACAGAATATGGCATCCAAATGTAAGTATTACACTCTTGAAAAAATAAAAACAACTTCACAAATGCTGCACCACTGGGGTGGTGCCCTGAACGGGGGTAACATACTGTAACTGTGCCATATTTTGTTGCTCTTTAAGCACACTGCTGTCTCACACTGACTCCATTCACCCTGTTTTGATTTGAGATATGTTTCTGTTTTAAACAGTTTAGTTATGATTGGAAAGTGAATAACATGTCTATATTACCCCAACTATGTTGTACCTTTGAGGATACATTTATGTTATTTTTACCGTGGAGGACTAAAATATTCCTGTTAGAATTGTTCTGGCAGTGTACTGAATCCATCACACATCAATAAAGAGTCTAATTATTTTTAGTGGTACTGAAAGAACACAAACATAGCAAATATACAATCTGTCCTTTTGAAACAAATATAAAATGAACCAATTTTTAGAGCACCGTTATTTAATTGCAACAAATACATTCTGTGTAATCCGCCAATTTTTAAAAATGAACTTTTACTCTCAATTAACACTTAAAATAGAACACTGAGCACTGGAATTAATTTCACTGAAGGGCATTTTTGAATCACTAGTTTTTAGAAAAATTGTCACTCACCCATTTCTTCTATATGAGTTTCCAGTCCCTCCAGTCTGTGCAGGATGTCCTGGCTGAGTACAGAAAGCTTGTGTTGGGCTTGATGCAGATGCTCTTCATGGGTCCGTATATCCTTTATAACCGAGACTACATATAGAATGATCACTGTGACAGCCAGAGTCAAAACTGGACCCCGCAGCCAGCCCAGCCGCATGACTGTGACAAACTGAAGGCCTTCTTTTTCCCCCCAAGTCAAAAGCTGTTGGAATGATCTTTGTGTGTAATGTGCCTGTTCAAACAACTGCTTTATACTGCTGTCAACATAATGAACACTCCCTAAGCGCTTGTCAACAATCGCTTAGTTCTTCGGCTAAGATTCAGAACTAAGTGATCTGCAGGTCACAGAAACTATTTGACTAATAACAGAAAATGTCCTGCTGTTTTTTCGAAGTTCTGAGTTAATGTGACAATCTGTTAGGTTAAAAAGAGCAGGTTAAAAATTATCTACTGATTTTGATTTATACTTGTGTACCAAATAGTACCAAAACAATAAATTTATACATAAACAATTAAAAAGGAGAAATACACATTCGTATCAGACAAAAAGGGGACAAGTGTGCATAAGTTTGTTTTCCAGCAGCATATCAAAAATCAGTATAAAACATTAATATTTTTAATTTAAATGATCTACTGATCCTTGGCTTTAATCTCAAGTGTCTTTAATGCCAGGTGTTGGCACAATTCCCTTTTCTGTAGAAGAGCACTTAAACATAATAGAAAAACAGGACACTGTATCCTGCTGCATTTGTGCACTTTGGGTGAGGTTAGGATCAACAACACTGGACTCTTGCGATTACTTGAGCACACAGAACTTGGACAAACACTGAAAAATTAAAGAAGACTAAAACATCTGCTGGAATATCATTCAGTAGACACAACAGTGTTAACAATACAGAAACATACAAAAAATGTTAATCTTCTTTACATTGTTTACTACTTTTGCAGTTACATTTAGCGGAAATTACACACGACCCAGGCTTTTTGCATACAAAAAAGTGAGTTGTACATAAACACAAACATACATTCATGTCACTTCTGCATGAAAACAATAGTTACAAGACATAACACAAACATGACTAAGTGGTGACAAAAGTTTTACAAGACCTTGACTCTTCAAATCTGTCAAATAAATACTACTAATACTTATTTGACATAAAGCAAAAGAAAGCCCTTCAGCGCACCCTTGAGTGACACAGTAATCATTCTTAATAAAAAAATATAGAAAACAAAAAATATTCACAAAATAGGGCAAAATAGTTTAAAGACTGTTTGGGGCAATAATGTGTGCATCTGCAAGGGAATTATATGTAGATGACAATGTCCATAATACATTTCTTGATTAATATTACTCAGGAATCTAGTTTTAATGCAAAAGCATCAGACATGCCACACAAGGTCACCATGCATACATCCCCTTTACATTCAGTTTTATAGCCATAGAGTGATGGGGAACCTTTGAAATAAACTGTGATTCTACACCATTAACTGAATGCCCTTGTGTCTGAATACAAACAAATCCTCACTGAAATAAACCATGTGTACAAGTTTTGGACATGTAGTGTAAGGCACAGTGGGTGGGAGTGGCTGCTAGTTTTTTTTTTTCACAAAGAAACTAATTAATTAATCTCGGCCTTCAAACAGTTATTCATGTGTCATCACTCATTGCTTTGCCTGAAATAAAAACCTGGTGTAAAGTGACACATGAAGAACTGTCTTAATTTAACACTGCTCATTCAAAAACTAAGCACAATAAGCATAAATATTTAGACAAAAAAAAACCCCAAACACATTTGCATTTACATTTTATTTTTGGATTTTGGCACAAAGGTAATACAGCTTGAAAAACAAGTGAAGTGCTTTTTACACTGGGTTAGGTTTGGTGGTTGGGTTCGAGATGCTGAAAGGCACACTTGAATGATATTCACTGGGGCATCACTGGAGTGGTTAATAGTCTCTGAGATAAAGGCCATTGGATTATTGTAAAGGACAAAATTTTGTGTGATGCTGTGTCACCTCAACCTCAACACATGGAGCTTTGTGGTAGCTACACAAAATGTGTGGTTGGGTGAGGTTTGACTAGATTCTCTAGGGTATTGCCCTGGTGCTCACTGAGCAATGAACTGAGACTAACCATTCACCAGATGGTGCTCTCATACAGGAGCAGCCCAGTCACTGCACAGGTGCATTAAGCTGTTCACTGGCTTCAGAGCGTAAAAAAAAAAAAATTCAGCAAGAAAAAGTAGCACTCATTAAAAGGTGACAATCTTCTTCTTGCTCTGTGAAGAACAATAATTTGTAGAATTTTTTATTAAACCAATTTAATGAGGGTGGCTAGTTTCAATCATTAACAAACCAGGGCCTTTATGTTTCTACCTATTACTGTTTAAAATATTTTTGCCTTCATATAGCAATATAACACACAGATTGGACAAATACAAAATATAGAGGTAATCCATACTGATCCTGCAAATTGATCAGGTGGCATTTATATGGGATTCTAAACTTATCATCACCAATTAGTGTTTAGGCCTTCATCTCTAGAACACTATCACTCCAGGAGATCTTACATCATGTGACCTCAAGTATTTTAATGTAAGCCTTGCATCTAGTTAACTCCCCTGCCTTAACCCCAAGCCCACTCTGTCAAGTGCTGCTGCTGCTCTGTGCGGTGCAGTACAGAGGTGCTGTCCTGTGGTGGTTTGTGCCGAGGCTCCTACAAGCTGGAGACGTTTAGCTGACACAGGCTTCGTCTGCCCCCAGGACTCCCCTCTGGACTTCTCAGATCTATTAAACTGAGGCTTCTCCTCTAATACAAGAGAAAAACATTGACAGTAATAAACATTGTTTTCTTCTCTGTATCTTAGTAATGCTAAAAAAGTGCCAATGGCCTAAAAAAGTAAATATTCCATTTAATTCATGGTAAATTCTTGCATGATAGTGCCGGGGCAACATTTTAACAATACAATATTCCAGAAAATATATCTGATCTTTAAGCATTACACAGCGTTAACACGTTTGTATTCATACATGAACATTTGAGAAGTAATAAACCACCTGAAATAAAATAACTGTTTTGACTATACTCTTTTGTTCCATTTCTCAGAATGTGACATAAAGGCACTAAAAATAGCTTTCTACAGTACTGTAAACATAAATACCTTCCTCCAAAAAAGAAATTCACTGTATATACCATTTTTATTTTAACCATTCGTTCAAAAATTTTAAAGCACCAAGCCAATGAGCTCCTGGATGCCATGAGTAGAGTGAAAATAGGGGAAATAAAATAGATGAAAACAACTCTGATGACTTCAACTGAAGTTCTGGGTGGCTTCTGCTCTAAGCTAGAGGCCAAATCTTTCTTGATAAATATCAAAATGCTAATTTCTTATCAAACATATTGCTAAGAAATTGGTGAAACCAAAAAGCAGTCCCACAATATTTGAATATGACAATATTCTAAAAGCTTTCCCCAACTTCAATAGTGAACAGTACTAACCAGCTCTGTAGCTAGCTTTCAGGGAGGCAAGGTTAGTGTGGCTGTCCATGCTGCTTTGACACTCAGCTTCCTTCCTCAGAGGCAGGAGCTTGGGCTGGCCCTCGTGAATCCAGGGATGTTGCATAGCCTTCTCCGGAGTGAGACGTTTCTTGGGGTCCCACCTGTAGTGAGTGGTAACAATGCACATGTTCTCTTTTAACTTATGTCTTTGGCAACAGACACATTTGTTTAGGTAACCTGATCACATACATGAAGCAGCCCTTGATAAAGTCCAGAAAGTTTTTGTTGCTGGTCTTTAGGACACTATCCAGACTTCTGGAGCCAGGAATTCTCTTCCAGCCTTTGCTGTTGGTTGTATTAACAGGGTTTCCCCTGGAATCTGAAAAAAGATACAAAACAAGACCTTTTAGTTTCTTTTCCCTGCATAAAATGCACTGTGGGTACACAGCATTCTTACTTTAAGTGCTCACCAAAGAACAACTTCCTCCTGGGAGCGCTGTCAAGAAAGTCAGCTGGTGGCAGATCAAGCACCTGAAATGTAACAAAAACATTCACATTTGGAGTTAAACTGCATATTATCAACTAATGAATCAGCTTTTTTGCCTCTGTGGGTGGCAGTAACTATTCAAGATCAATGTCTGAAATGCAGAAGCACAAAAATGCAGTGTAGAAAACAGAAAACCCAAAGTAAATTCAATTCCAAGCTGTGTAAAATCATCTAGAAAGAGTCTCTTAAACCAGAGAGAAAAAATAGATAACTTCCTACGACAAGTATATGTTATTTGACTAATTGCAAACAAGTCAAACATGGCATATTTAGCATCATCAAAACAAATTTAAGTGTTGTAATTCTCACACCGCTGCTGGATACTTGATGCAAATCACTAAATAAAATATTTTCCACTGATAGTGGGAACTGGAGAACACTTTTGTTGGGATGGCTAGTACAAATGAATTGTTCAATAGATATGCAACCATACTGCATATCTAACTAGAGCAAAAACGGCTTTTACCTCCATCATACAGGCCAACTGGTCTGCCTCATTCTCTCCAGGGAAGAGTGGAAGGCCTGTGTAAAGCTCAACCAGGATGCAGCCCAGACTCCACATGTCGATAGCAGTGGTGTAGGAATGACCCAGAATTATCTCTGGAGAGCGGTAGAAACGACTCTGGATGTATGTGTACACTACCAAGGAAGAGATGTAAAAAGAGAGAAAAGGATGCAAGAATAAAAGATATAGAAGGACATAATAGGATTGTTGCATTATTGTGCATACAGACGCATAGTTTGCTGTGCTCACCTCTTTGATATTCATAACAGCTAGATCCAAAATCAATCACCTTGATGCCACCTTGGCCTTCTGGTGACAGGAGGATGTTTTCCTTAAAAGATAGTAACAGCTGATTTCATATGAGAGTAAGGAATGGAGGCCCAGAAGTGTTTAAGAGTCTTTGAAATGCAGACAAATTGGCAAAAATGTTTTTCATTACGGCTCCATTGAAAACTAAAGAATATCCACCATCAACATGCAAACACAGAAGAAGATGACTGAGGAGGTACTCACAGGCTTGAGGTCACAGTGGATAATCCTCTCATTTTTAAGCCTTTTCAAGCATTTGAGAAGCGCTTTGGTTATGCGGTGCACCAGAGCCTGGCTGAAGCCGCGATATCGGTTCTTCTTTTGAAGTTCATACAGGTTAGGTCTGAACAGGGAAACATTAACCAAGGGTAAAATCCTGAGGTCAGGCTCAGCACTGAAAGTGCTGTGCTCTAAAGCTGTGAGCCAAAGTGAGACTAATTCCCAGCCCTTATTCCTTCATACTTCGGTGTAATCCTTTCTTACATATCAGATTAAACCAATCATTAACAAACTCTCTTACAGTTTTAGTGGGTGTGTTAGAGCAGTAAAACATAATTAAAATATTTTGAACAAATACAACCTTCATGCTCTCACAGTTCAAAGCACCATGCACATACACACTCACCCAAGGAGCTCAAAAGTGATGCAGAGGTGATCGCGGAAGTAGAAGGATTCCTTCATGTGGATGACGTTGTAAGAATTTTTTCTGTCCTTTTTCCGCAAGGCATCCAAGACTTTCAGTTCCACCATTGCCTGGTGATGAAATCTATAAACAGGCAACATGGCTGAAGCAAGGCATTTAACAAATCTTTAAAATATTCATTTACAAAAACTGCATTATCTGAATAATTTAAAGTGAGACACTGCATGTGGCTATGTTCATTTAAAAAATTACATTCATCAGTGAAGAAAATTTTACATTACAGATTATTCAAATCCTACAGTTTTTGTTTCACGAGGAAAGCGTTATGCACTGTTACAAACTAGCTACGAACAATATACTGCAATATCACTTTCTAAAATCCTTCAGGATATGGTTTTCAGGTACAAAGGTAAAAAACATGTTTCAATTATTACATATCCTAATTCAATTCTAATTTGGAACTCTAATAACTCTAAGTGATGCATAACACAAGATGATCATACCTAGTGTGGGCGTAAGCAGACAATAACATGCAAAAATAGACATATTTTGATTACAGTTTAAAAGAAGACTTTTAAAAAGACAATGCAATATAAACACTCTTTAAAATGGTCTATTTTTGAGTAGTGTTTTGCCTTATGATGTTATAATACTGTCATAAGCTCCTTGGATGTCGGTCACAGTGTTTCCTATTTATACATAAGTGAATGAAGAAAAATGATCACCTCTTTTCATTTCGAATGACCTTAATAGCCACCATCTCACTAGTCTTGTGGTCCAAACATTTGAAGACCTGTCCAAAGGATCCTTTTCCAATCATATCCAGCACTTCATAGCGGTAAGCAATATGGTCTTCAACAACCTGAAAACATACCAAACAAAAAGAATTAACATTTAATGATCTTCAATTGATTTATCAAAATAATCACCTTGTTATCAAATTCTGCACACAATAATCAAATGTGTTCTCACCGTCTTGTGGGTGCCACTCTCGTCAACATATCCAGAGTTATAGTCCTTGCTAAAGGAACTGTCAGTCTTCTGGCCTTTCAGTCCCACGTACCAGATCTCTGAATAACTCAACACCTCCTTCTGCTCAAATTCTGTCAATGCCTTGCCAAAGTAATTCAGAACATCTGGAAGAAATACACACACAAATGGAATGAGCAGTTATAAGAAAAATAGTCAGCTGTTACCAAATCCCCTGCCATTTACCTATTGGATGTTCTGAAGATGGATCCATAGATTTTAGGAGGCACAGATACATGTCTGATGACATTACAAGTACAAGAAGTGAAGAATACACACTATAAGCAGCAAACTAGGTGAGCTGAATCTGACCCAAACAATCATTGGGTTAGAACTTATAAAGCTGTGGATCTCAATTTGAATCCTTGAGGCCCAAAGCTCTGCATATTTTGCCTTTGCTCTTCTCTAACATTTTATGGTAGAAAGATTTCCTACTCTGTTATGTTTCCTAAAATAGATGCCTTTTATACCTGTAGGAACCATGGGAAGTGTGTGTCCCTGAAACTGTCTTTTTTGCTCCTGCTTGTTGGATGGACTCTTGGTGTGCTCTGGAAGTTTCTGCTGAATGGAGCTGAATCTTGAGGTCTTTGGCCTCTGGTCCTATTTATTGTAATTATTAATACAACACACAATGCACATTAATTTAGTGAAAGCATAAATATGGCAGCACTACTGCACTAAAGTTTCCACTGAAACCCCTTCAGGCACATTCATCAGTCCCAAGGGTGAAAAATTGAAGATCTGAGCTGCCCACAGTTCCTTAAAAGTGGTTAAATGATGCTCCAAAAATACCAGTTTGCATACTTACACCTATGCAAATGAGTACAACAGTGTAAACTACTGTTTTGTTGTTAAATTTAGTTCTTGCTAGGCTGATGATATGGGGTATTTACATTTTGTCAAGTGAGAGGTGGATGAGGCCTGTGACAATCAGGACAATTTAGCAGGCAACTGTCCTTATTAATTAATACATCTTAATTAAAAATCTCAGGGCAAACGAGGTCATTGTAAAGTAGATTTTTCAATGTTTCATACCAAAGAATGCTCAGCCTAAAAGGTGATAATAATTTTAAAAGCAACAACATTGGTCTCCTTACCTGTTCGGCTAGAACCTTGGTAGGCTGGCCTTTGTAGCTGATGTGAGGCAAAGTGTCATTTATTTGGAAGTTGCACTTAGTAAGGTGGACAGGCTGTTGCTTTCCACGCAGGAGTGTCTCAAAACCTACTCCATTGCTCTGAATAAAGATAAAGGTGGGTACAAAAGTGTGTCAAAAAGGTCACAGGCCCAAAACTGTTACAATGAAAATGGTTAAAAATGGTAATGACTGATTGCATATGTGTATTTATACGATCACTTGATGTTTAGTCCTGTGAACCTAATTGTTAATATTCCTCAGCTGTTAACCCTGATGTGGCTGCTCTTGATAAGCAGTAGGGCTGTTATATGACTGCTGTCATATGAAGTGAAAGAAGTCAATCTATGGGTTAATCCCATGCCATACATTTCTATAGACTTGATTACAAATAACAACCTGGCAATTTAATTTAAAATTACTATAAAAGTACAAGGGTAAATGCCCCATCAAGTACCCAATATGCACACCTGTAAATTTGAACACAAGTTGTGTAAAGAAAAAACAAGTAATTTTCCTGTTTGATATCTGACAACTGACAACTGCATATTCTGACAACTTCCTGCCAATGTTCGCTCATCCTGGAAAGGCACATTAAAACTTTGCCCAGAAGACATCCCTTAGAAAATCACATTTTCAACCTTTATCTTGGCTAAGTATCACTATTTTTTTAACTATTTTAAAAGATTCATGTTTCTAACACCACCTGGCACAAGTTGAAACTAGGATGTTACAGACAGTTACAGTTTTACATGCTTTTAGCAAATGCTATCATATGTGGTTAGCATACCAATCATATGAGCGCTACGCTGATGTAGTAAATCACAAGTGATGATATCTTGTGTTTTATTGTTCAGTACATCATTTATTTCCAGATTGTTGTGAATTAATAATTGTAGATTTCAGGTTTTTTTTTTTTTTTAAAGATTACATATAATTTTAACATAAGCTTATAGGGTACTGTGGCATTAAAGTGCATCAGTGTGACTTCATTGGAGAAAAGCTTAAGTATAAACATATATTCAGTAATCATATACTCTCTGCAATAGCATATGATTTTATATATGAACATTTATATAACAAAATATTGATCTTAAAATGAAATCTACTGTATTTTTAATGGTGTCCCCATTAAGCTCAGGGTGTTCCAATTAAGCTTATTTAAATAGACTTTACAGACTGACAATGTGAATAGTTCATAAATAGTCTTAATCCAAACATTGTCAGTTTTCTTTTGAAGTTTCAGTCCGAAAGGGTGATTAACACCTATTTCCCCCAAAACAGTTAAATAATGTTAATTATGAAGGTGATCATTCATATGCCTCTCAATATGATGTTAATGCATGTTAATGCTTTTAGGCCTAATGCAACATGTACCCATTAAGCACAGACCAGACTTTTTGCATCTAAAGCTTTATACCTTTTTAATTAATTACATTTTCTTGTAAATGGAGTTATAAACTATTAAATGAGAGATTAATGTGCCATTGTAACTTTTCATTTCCCTCTAAAAATAATGCCTTTTACTTAAGAACTGTTAAACGAAAAATGAGTGAACTCTGATTGGTGGGTGGTTTGGGAAATCCCTGAAATAGGTTGGATCGCTGCAAGGATTTTTTCGACGAGATAGGACGAGCTACAACATCTGTACAAGCAATCTCATCACACAAAGGCAGCGAAATGAAGAATGAAAACTGCCAATGCCACGAATATCGAAGTGAAGGATTATGTTTAGTCGAACATATAAACCACTGGAGGGGCAACAGGGTAAACTAAGTAGGCTATTTTAAAAACAGTCCTCTTTTAAGTTTAAGTAACACACAGTACAGTACAGAACAGTATATCGGTCAACAAATGTAGACCCTGTAAACTCACGGACCCGCTGATGGGTTCAGATTTACAATCCTTGCAATTTACTTTATACGTGAATGCAGTACGATTTATCTAGCAGTTAGTGGCTAACAAACAGTATTGTGGTCTGAAATCGTATTTGGTAGCTACTATAACCTGTTGTTGACGGTGTGAAAGCTACTGATATAAATACCATAATCACAGTACAATACTAAAAAAAGACAGATTTACTGCAAAAACCCTAAACCAGGCAAGTAAACTGTCTCTCAGCGGAACCTCGAAGTGAAAGTGAACCGGTTTCATTAACTCTCAGATTAATTGAGAGGTGACCACAGAGTTTTAAATGCCATACACTTACCTTGGTGTTTATTTCAGGAAGCATCTCTTCACTGATGAGTTTTCATCTAATATCTGGTTAAAACTTGATCCAGGCGCCGCGTTCATCCCTCGCGCTCTGCAGACCCGCTGCAGATTCTACTGCTGATGTCACAAAGCCGGAGACTACACGTTCCAAAAGAACGGTACAGAATAATCCTTATATGGAAGGGGGGGGGGTTGGGGGGGGAGGTTTGGGGGCGGGGTC
>JBBIGB010218189.1:0-12848 GCA_037577075.1 Alestopetersius hilgendorfi
CTCTTGCAGAGAAATACATTAAAGCTCTGTGGATTCTATAATATCAGTGTTTGTGCGTCCTTACCCACCCCGGTCTAGCAACGGTGAGTTTTAAGAAAGAATAGTGATCCATGTTTTCAGTGCAGAACTATAAACCAGGATCACACGTGTGAACACTCTGGACAGAGTAATACTGCCCCCACAGGTGAATACACGGAACTACAGGCTGGGCGTCAGGCTGGCGTTAAACGGTGTCAGACTAAAGCCAGTTGAACGCCTTGCTGACGTGGATCAAGCGTCGCTACCAAACGCCACATAAACGCCTATGGCGTTCAGAGAGCGTTCATTTCAAACGTCCGTGTGAACGAGGCCTTACAACAACATTTTCAGGTGCTCTACTGAAGGGATAGCAGTAACAGCTGTAAAGACCACACCGTTACTTTTTCCCTCAGTCCCTCCGTTTAGTCATCACTCTTTCCCAGCTGGCATAGAGAATGTATTGATCTGTAGCTATAATTTTAAGAGATTAATGTGAATGTATGTTTGGTGTTTTGACCAGATAAGTGTTTTCATCTCTCAGGACTGGATTTGTAGGTTAACGCTTGTTTTGGTCTGATTTCTGAAAGCTGGTCTAGGTTTAGCCTCAAGCTCCTTCAACATGCGATTAGCATGACTTTTAGAGAGCAATTTAAAATCATTTGCTTGCTTCTGTTTTAGGAAATGCAGGTAATTCTTGGCTTTCTGTGTATTTATTTGGTACATGTGGCATGTTGAACGTTTTACCTCTTGATGACTTTGACAGCCCAGGCCCTTCTCTCCCGCTCCTTTCGTGCTTGTAGACCTCGCCAGCAAGCTTCGATCTTGGTCGCTAAGTAGACAGACAGAATAAGACATTCCCATTTTAACTGACTATATTAACCTTAAGTCAAAACCTTTAAAAGTATTTACCTACTGACAAAACATACATGTTAGTTTTAATACCTGCTTCTTTCTGTCTCAGGTAGTCCCCTTTCATTCTATAGCCTTTGTATTTAGCTTGAATTCTTGTAGCTGTAACAAAAACATTTAAAAATGACTACAACCATCGTTTCCACTGGGAGATGTACTCAAAATCCAGTTTTGTTGCACTTTCCAAATTAGCAAGAGACTATAGAGGAATCACTAAATAGGAACAGATCTAGCTGGTTTACACCAGAATTATAACAAAATCCACCTGAAACAGTCAAGTGGTGTTTCTTTGTGCTGCCACTAGGTGTCACTGCAGGTAAAGAGGGTCCTCAAAGACAATCGGAGAAATGACCTTTCACATTTTATTCATCTATCTTAGGGTGTGTCTGAAATCGCGCACTACCGCACTGCGCACTGCCTTCTGTAGTGCGCACTGCTGTGGGTCAGTGCTGTCCTAAACGGAATACTAACGTTTTGCGCTTAGCGGAAATGACGGACTAACATTTGCTTGCGATTCTTTGACCCGCCAAAATATCTACCAGTTTTACCGCAGTGTACATCAGTAAAATAATTTAATTAACATTACTCACATTTATATGAACCTGCTGCCTCCGCTTGGGCTTGTATTTCACTGTTTGCCACCACTTTCCATCTCGAAAACACATTGAAAGTCCTGCCCCCTCCGTTACGTGGTCAAAATGGTGACCGTTTAGTGCAGAGTGTCCATCGTTCTGCACTGCGTTTTCTGGCCGATTTTAGTGCAGCATCCGGGTACTTTCAGTGCACTGAGTTTTAGCTCGGTTTTCAGTGTCAGCGCACTACGCCCTAAAATAGCACACTAGAAGTGCGCAAGTGCGCGGTTTCGGACACACCGTTATTCTTACTGGTCTTGCTTAGAGCTCCTCCCATTCCCATATAGTTGTAAAATCAGTTGTCCATCATTTGTAATGCAGAATTTGTCAGCCTCCCTGTATCCTCCCTCTGCCATGGTAGCAGATGTATGCTGATCGTACAAATTAATCTTTTTTTATTTGTACTTTTATTTTTTTTGCTTTTGTTTTGTGTGTGGCTCTGAACACCAGCAGGATGGAGCTAAAGATGGGTTTCTAATGAAGTGGCCAAAGGTCCGAATCTGACTGAGAAGCAGCTAAACCAAAGCAGTTACACTGAAACCTTACCTAGTTCATGCCTACAGATGTCAAAAGCGTCTTCAGTGGCGAACAGTGTTCGGGGATGGCGAATAAAAATTTTGGTCCTTGATAACATGAAAAAAGCAGCAATCAGAAGCAGTCAGCTCTATGCTAGGATGAACAGATGGATGACAAATTAAGGGAATTGTCAACATACAGTGAAGAATGACTCTAGGATATATCACAGTATCTGTTTAGAAGCATTCATCGTGTTCCCCCCGCATTCACATCAGGTTTCCCCTCTGAAGTTTTAGACGAATGGTACAGTACCTGCCCATTTTGTACTCGTCTGGCTTGTAGCCTAGATGTTTGACGAGCCGTTCCACACCTTCAGCCGCCGTTCCTTTCCAGTTGGGCCACGTGTCTGGACACAGAGGCTTATACCTGTATTCAACAAAAAATGCTGACATAGTCAGGTGCTCATATATATATAGGTTTCTTTACGGAGTTCCAAGTTTACCATTATCTGTTCTTTTATTTTAGCAGCTCAATCTTTAGAGCTAATACTGCTGAACCAATTCAAATGACTCTTCAGAGGTTTCTATGTTGTCTGTCTTCCTTTCCCATCAGAAATTTTGAACCAACATCACATTTACGTTTAAGACATTTTGCAGACGCTCTTATCAAGGTGAGGCTCAGGGGTGTTTTACAACCCGCATACCAGTAAATCACACAGAGAGACACCGAAGAGGTTTTTTCAGTTATTTGAAGAGGTTTTTTTCACAGAAGAGGTTTTTTCAGTTATTTGAAGAGTTTTTTTTCACAGAAGAGGTTTTTTCAGTTATTAGAAGAGGTTTTTTTCACAGAAGAGGTTTTTTCAGTTATTTGAAGTTTGTTGAGTTAGTTTATGACATGAACATGTAATTGTGATTCTCAGGGAAGAGGTGGATCTTTAGTCATCATTTGAAGACAACAGGGAAGGTCGAGAAAGTTTATTCGACCACTTCAGTGCCAAAACTAAGAAGAGTCTTGATGTGTGTCTATCCTTGAACTGTGGAGTTTGAATTGTCTAAGTCCCTGGTGTGGAATTCGAAAAAAGTGCTTCCAGGTCGGCTACAGCCTGGCCTGAGTCCCCTTGTGTGAAAACATCCAGAAAAAAATTATTGCCATGATATATGACAATTGTTGTGGGGATTTCCGTGTAACTATTTCAGAGTTTGGTTCTTAAAAAGATTCTGTGTGTAACTGAATCCGCGACTCCTGATCCGAGTAAAAAAAATAAAAATACTGTATTTGCTTTGTAGCTGTAGTGCAAAACTAAAGAAACAAACTTCAGATATATCTCAGCTGAGTGACTACTACAGGGGCTACATTTTGTCAAATTATTGCTTTAATATGCTGCTTTTCATACTCCACCTTTTGAGGAAGAGCTCGTATCTCCTGCGATAAGCGAAGCCAGCCCGTCTGACCCGCAGATGCTCCATTAGCCCCAGGTATTTGACCTGGTGCCTCACCATGACATCATCGAAGCGGTCTGTGGTGTAGGTACACAGAGTGAGAGATAGTGCCGCCGCTTTGTAAAACATTCAGCACGCTAATGTTCTCCCAGGCCTAAGGTGAAAGGCTGACCTGGCTGTTTGCCATCATTGGGTTTCAGGCAGCGCACGTACCACGGCTCCTTGGACGTCAGGATCTCCGTCAGGCCCGACAGACTGCTTTTAAACTGCGTGGCCACCTGTTCCATCCCACAACGTTAGCCATCTCTGCTGAGGCACTCAACATTCACTTCTACAGAGTACACGTTTAGACCGCTCGGGACACTTTAGCTTCTTGGTTTCTTCTTTAGGGCTAATGTGTTTCGTGTGTTAATTTTCAGTTGAATAACTAACACATGAAACAGAATTTACTAAATATTTTGGGTTAATTTTGTTTTTTCTTCTCATGCAAAACAGTTTTTTTCTGAATAATGATTTAATCCTTTTCTTTCACAAAAGTTTGCACTGAAAACCTTTTGTTTGAAAGCTCGAACTACTCATTATTAAAAGGTTTCATGGCCCCAGACTTTTGACAGAATCAAAATAACAGTGTTTGTGAGCTTCTGCTCCAGTGTGGAATCTGTGAAATTTTTACCGTTTCAGGCCTCTTCTTGTTGTCTGGCTCCGTGCTGGGGAAACACTGCTGTATGATGGGGTTTTTAGACTGACGCATTACCTGAATAAGACATAAATCAGTAATATTCAGATCTAAGTTTATTCAGAACTTAAGTTTACATTCATATCATAACTCACTCACACATAACTATGCACAGTTTTGGAACAGTTAGTAGCAAAAGAAACACATGTTGACAAATAAACAGTTAATTAAGGGTGAAAACAGTGAAAATCCACAGCTTGGGCTCTCACCTCTTTGATGTTCCTGTACAGGAGATCATTATTCTTGTCAAGAAATCCTGATAAAGGTAAAACTCATTATTAAAGTAACTCAATCAATCTCACACTTAAACTTGCTGTTCAATACTAAGAAAATCCTGCAGATAAATTTATAAAATCATTCTTAGTTCCTGTGTGTAACCAGTGGCCTGACTGTCCGTTTCTTGACTGTGTATGTCATTGTTGTCCTTTTTTATGTGTCTGTTTGCCGTATTTCAGTCTGTGTTGGTGAATAGCTTGTTAATATTTCTGTAAGTACTTCTAACTGTCTTGCCTTGCCTTTGTTTAAACCTCTTTGGATTGTTTTATGTTTCCACTTATTAAAACCTTTGGAAGGTTAGATTCTGCCTTAAATCACTGAGTAAAGTTACAGATTTTAAATGCTTAACAGGAAAGCTTCTCACCGGTGACGCTGTAGGTGACCTCTCCGGCGTAGTGGAGCAGGCGGAAATCTCCTCGGCCTAACGTCTTCCGGGTCTTTTGGTCAGCTGACTTGTGCCTGCAGATTAAAAACATGTCAAATTTCTTTCAGAATGACACCCCAATGTGAGAAAGGAAGTTTAAACAGTCTCAAAAAGGACCTTTTTCATTGTTTTCAAACCATTGCTCTGTGTTCCACCTTCTAAACAGATGTAAAAAACTGAGTATCAAAATCCTACCCTGTTCATTTAGATAGAGTTCCCAGTCCAGTACTGGTGCTGTTAGTACAGCTTCTGATGCTGTTGACCAGAACTGGGTGGGCTTTCAGGTTTGGCCTTTAGTCGGTTCAGGTCGTACTTGGAAGGCAGGTGTTATTTTGTCTTGGCATTTATAAATTGGAGAAAACCACCATGCAGTATGGAGTCCCTCAAGGGTTCATTCTTGGTTCAACTTTCGTCTGGGTCAAATTCTTAAAAATAACAATTTGTTCTTTCAAAACTATGCAGATGACACTCTATTTAGCTTTCTAACCAAGTGACTTTGGTCCAATACATTTAACATGTCAGTGCCTTGAGAAAATAAATCACTGGATGCATCTAAACTTTCTCCAGTTAACTTAAGACAAAATGGAGATCATCTTGTTTTGAAATTAAGAGGGAAGATCAATTCTTAGTGCCCACTGAGAATCTTTGCATGATCATGGATGACCTCAAGCTATGACAAAAAAAATCCACACATTAATTTTCTGCAGCAGTGTCTATTGCCACTCTCTCCTCACTGGAATTCCCAAAAAGTCTATTAGAAATCCAGCTGATTCAAAATGCTGCTAGAGTTAAAAAAAAAAACCAATAAAAGAGAACCCATCACTCCCGGTCTCTGGTAGATCTGAAACTAAAACTGGTGAAACAGTGTTTAGTCACTATGCAGCTTGCTGCTGGAACAAACTGCCCCTCAGTATCAGATCTGCACCAACTGGAGCTTCATAAAACTACTAAACACTGCACTATTCTCCTCAACCTTCTTTAGATATCTCCTTTTCCATCACACTTTTAATCTTCTTCTATGGAATTGTGGGTAGAACCTGGTGTGGAAACCACTTCCTCTCAACAAGAATGGATAAAACGTATGTCAATATAAGTTTTGGTGACTAATTGAATGTGAAAAGGAGACATTTTTTTTAACAACATAATTAAATAATCTTTTATACTTTTTTAATGTTAAAACCTATCAAAATCTTGGCCAAGATCAGATGACTTACAAGACAAGGTGTGGATGTCCTGCCATCTTCTCTTCTAGCTTCTCTAGGAAAGTGAGGTCAGTGGCTCCACCTGGACGCAAACACTCCTCATCCTTCATTGGTGGGCGTGGTGCGAACCATTCATGTGTAAAAGCAAAAAGAAATGTTGCATGACTTATAAGCAGCTCTAAAGGAAATTCAGACATTAGATAAAGAATGTGCAGTTTAATAATTTCCCATCTGCTTTTCTCACCAGCACTGAAATGATACCTCTGTGTTTCTGCTCTACAAGGTCACAAATGATCTTGTTGTTAAAATATGGCACTGGCTCCCACTGTTTTAAACAGATAAGACAAAGAAAACGAAAAAAGAAAAAACGCAAAAAGGATCAGAGTTGATTCTCTCACAGCCGTGCAGTAATGTAGCATAAATCCAGTGAAATAAATATTAACATAAGTTCCACCAAAACATTTTGGGGTATGCGTGAATCACCTCTATGCCTTCTATCTTGTACTCCTCCTGCTCCGATTTGATGGTGAGCTGAATGAAAAGCTGTTGGAGTTTCTCATTGCAGTAATTTATGCAGAACTGTTCAAAACTGAATAAACAACACAAAATTAATTGTCAAATAATCTCTAACAAAAAGTGTAAGATGCTCAGACACACAGTGTTGCTTTAAAGTTGCTTTCTAAACCCAAAATATCATCAGACTTTCACAAATGCCCTAAACATAGATAGAGGACAACTCAGTTAAACAAATGAGACAAAAATATTATACCTCACTATTTATTTATTGAGGAAAATTATGAAGTATTAAATAACTGTAAGTGGCAAAAGAATGTGAGGCTTTGCTTTTGGTATCTGCCATGACACTCTTATGGAGTAACAGTCCAGACAATGATCTTGGAGGAATTTTGGCCTCCATGCAGCTTCAGCTCGGGAGAGCTTCCTCACATGTGTCCTTTCACAACATTTCTGTCGGGCTGAGGTAAGTAGCTGTCTCCCTGGAATCCTCTCATACACAGCCCTGTAATCCAAGTGCTGTAGTGCTGGTGGACCCGAACACCAACATGAGCAGAAGTGAGAGAGTCCAAACTCTTCAGAGACGGTTCTGCAACCTCTGTAACATTTCTTGACTCTACTTTCACCTTTAAATAATCTGCTAATCCTAGAAGTTAACAGTAATCCATCAGTTTTACACAGATGTCTAATGCAGAGACTGAATGAGAACCAAACTGTATTACCGCCACCAGTCCAGAGGTGGCAGTAATACACTGAAAAGTTATATAAAAAGAAGAAGCAGCTTCTGCAGCATGTAGCATGACTGCACTGTGTCTTGTCCTCGTATTTTAGTGTTTTAACCCCCCCACCCCCCAAGTTTCAACAGTTATCTCAGTTTATTTAATATTAGCAAGCTGTGCCCTGTCTAAACATGTGGGTAGAGAGAGTTATTTCAACATATTGCATGCTGCTAATGCTAACTACTAATGCTAATGGGTTTTTAAGCAATAAAATTTTCTGATTCTGATCATTTATTTACCTTTACATTTTTTTAAGAGTAATGCATTAAACTGAGTTTACAATTAAATTAAAGTGTTCTGGAATATTTAGTGTTTGCACTATAAAAATAGGCATTTTTAGGCTTTTTTTTTTTTTTTTACCAAAACACAACAACGTGTTTTTTCACTATACAAGGGTGATCTTGGAACGTAACCCCCGCAAAAAGCATATATACATATCTTTGCCACTCATTGATATGTTGGATCACTTCCCGGAATAAATAAATATCAGTGTGTGATTTGTGTACTCTTTAACCATTTTTACGACTTGTATGAAAATATCACTGGGATGATGATGTTTTTAACCTCAATTTATGAGAATAAATCTTTTCAAGGCTTTGAAAACCCTGCTCTGTGAGATGTAAAATACCTGTTTATGTCAAACACTTCAAATCCATAAATGTCAAGTAGGCCAATTACTGTCTTCCTGGCTGAGTCCTGTGAACATTGATTGAGAAAGCATTTGTAATCATTTAACATTTTTTTCCCCAAGGAAAATAAAATTTCTTAGTTCAGATTCTGGATTAGAGGAACTTGCCTTATTTGCTAGAGACTCGTTGGTCTTGTTGATGAGCCACGCAAATGTGCGGCCATAGATCGCTTTGGCTAATGCATCCCTGGCATATTTTGCATGGTCAATGGTGAAGGGACTCAGGACCTATAGTTTGTTTTAGAAAGAATTGGAAACAAGTGAAGATTATATGCAGTTTGAGTGTAAAATCACAGTCCTACGGCTTTATGCACTGTAGGTTTACACAACTGTGGCTCCATGGTGAGCTTATATGATAATTGAAGTGTATAGAGCATGGGGTTCTGAGAACTACTGGTGTAAATTAGTCATCTGGGTGTAATTTTATGTGTTTGTATTACACGAATGGACACTTCCTGTTGACCATCCCATTCATTAATCAACGTGTTTTGGTAAACAGAAATTTCACAAATACGAAAATAAGATAACTCCTTCACAGAGCTCTTGTTATTCAGTAAACTACAGAATAGCTTAATGTAACAATTTCTTAGACGGAGAGTATCACAGAACATTTTGAACGTTCACTTCCCAAATGTACATTCCTAAAAACATTGGCTGCAGTGTCCGCTAGTGAACTCTCCTTTTCTTCTTGGTGGTGGACCTACATCGCTTGGGCACCTCAGATAGTGTCACTGGAGAACCGTGGTGTTCATGGTGCACACAGACATTGTGAAGTGATTTTTGTTAAGAACTATTTGAGTCCTTAGTTTTCTTTAGCTGCCTATAATAAAATGGAACTAAACTGAAGCTGAAAACATGGTGTGGTGTGAACTCTTCAGCCCACGTCCAGTAAAAACATGATGAAACTCCAGTTGAATTTCAATGGCATTCACAAAATGTTTTCACAAAACACTGGTAAACACTTTACTAAGAACTTGGACAATTAGAAAAAAGGGTTCAGCACAAACCTGATAAGAGGCCGGTAACCAAGGAAACTAAACTAGTGTGTTGTATAATTTAAAACACGAAAGAATAGCAGGACAGAGTTGAGCTGAGGGCGATGCTAAAACTGGGGAGGTCAAGTACATTTTTTTTTGTCATTTCAACCAAATACACAGTGAAATTTTAAGTCGGCAAACTTGTCAAATATTAAAATAATTCAGACTGTACAGCACGAATAAAGTGAGAAGGAAAGATTATCTTACCTCCTCTGCTTTGGCTTCAATCTTTCTATGAGTTAACCCCTCTTTTAACACACGGTTGGGAATCCCTAACAACTGTGAAGGACAAAGTTAAAAAAGAAAGAAGAGTGGGTTTGTTTTTGAAAATCTAAGCAAAAATTTAAATGCGCTGCTGAATTTTTGCCCAATTTTATCATCCCTCATTCAGAAACACCCACTCACACAACATTTCTTCTGAGATCAATATGATTAATGGGGAGTTTGTTCCCCTTGACAGCAGTAACAGCCTTTACACTTTTTGGAAGGTGTAGACTAGATATTGAAACACTTCTATGATGATTTGACTGCATTCATCCACAAGAGTATTAGAGGTCAGATACTATGTTTAGGGACTAGTTTGACTATTACAAATGACAATCCAGTTCATCCTTAAGGTACTGGATGAAGCACGATCACTCTAGAGTCTAGACCCACTGATCCCAATCCCAGTGCTGGGAATGTTTTAAGCTCCTCTGGCTGACACTATGTAGCGTGTGGCTACTCTAGAACACACCAGTTTCTTTAGTAATAATTTTCTATTGCGATTACACAACTGTGTAAGCAATCTGTGTAGAAAGTCTGAATTAGAAGGGATATGTTGGGTGTCTGGTGTAAAGTAAGTGTACCTTAGAGAGCCAGTGTATTTCCTCACTGCAGTTGAGTGTAGCATAACCTCGAGAATCCTCAAAGTGGACATTTCCAAGATGGAGGATACTGGCAATGATTGCAAACAAATTCTGCACAAGAAGCCAGAGGGGAAAGTAGTGATTCAGGGTTCTTCCTGTCTAGGACTCACTTATACTGAAAGTGCTAGAGAGTACCTCTATATCCTTCTCACTGAAGTCAATGACTGACAGAGCTTTCCGGACTGTTTTCCAGTCACTTTTGTCATTGATGGAGTTCACTTTGGCACACGTTCCCTTGAAAAACCGAAAGGATTTGGACATGAGAGTTCTAGGATCTTGCATTCTTTTGTTAATTGTTTGTTTTGTTTAATCATTTTAACAGTTGAGTGTTTGGCTTGGGTATAAAATTACACATACATTCAGGTTTGATACAATTTTTGAAATTAGATTTTCAATATTTTATGTTAAAATGTTGAATATGTTGATTCTGTACAACTCTATGGGGACTCGACAAGCTCAGATTAATTAGGCAGCTCCAGCCCTCTAATATGATAAACCTAAAAAATCCCACAAACCACAGTAAATAGGAAACCCTGTTGAAAAGGCAGAGGGGCATATCGGTAAAAGTTTTAAATTTTGATGCACTTGATCAATTTTTCGATGCTGAAATTGTTTAATATAACTGGACACTCTAACTGAAAGATTTATCATTGCTCCAGCACCTACCTGGACCAGGTATCTATAATTTTGAGAGTTTCTCTCAAGACCAAGCCAGCGAAGAAGCTCCTCTTCCCCACCTTCAACTAACTGATAGAAAATGTGGAAGTTTCTCTCGCCATGGTTTTGGTAGACCACCCTGGACTTCTCCAGCAGATAGCTTAGGATGTGTCCTCCAACAGCAGCTCCCTGCAGAAAGGAAGTATTTCAAATAAATATTAATTAGTAAGAAAACCAAATAGACGATTAAACGTGTAACCTCCCAAATGAACTGATCAGGATTCAGTATACAGTAACCCCTTAGTTTTACGCAGATTAGTATTCGCAGATTTTTCTGAGGATTTTTCTGTATTACTGCCACCAGTCCAGCAGTGGCGGTAATACACATAAAAAGAAGCAGAAGAAGCTGCTGCAGCATGTAGCATGACTGCTCTGTGTTAGTTTTTAACCCCCCCCCCCCAATTTTGAACAGTTATCTCAGTTTATTTAGTATTAGTATGCAGTGCCCTGTCTAAACATGTGGGTGGTGAAAGTTATTTAATTGTTTCTTTTGTGTACGAGTCTTTGCACGCAGCTTATGCTAACTGTTAATGGTAAAGTTTTTTTAAGCAATAAATTACATTTTCTTTAAGGGTAATGCATTAAAATGAAATTAATGTGTACTGGGAACATATTTGTGAGAATATTTAGGGTTTACACTATAAAAATAGACATTTTTAACCAAAACACAACAATGTTATTCACTATAAGTGGGGATTACTCTATTTTGATACGATTAAGTATCTAAACAATAAATAAGCAGTAAAAATAAACAGAAAAGCAACAAAGAAGTTAGTTTTGCATTCGAAAATAGCTTAAAAAAATTGACTGCTTTAATAAATATTATTCAATAATATTCATGTCATCACAATGCAGCCTCAATAAGAAAAATGAATCTACCTGGTGATCAAACTGAATATCCATGTACTTTCCAAAGCGACTGGAGTTGTCATTTTTCAGAGTTTTGGCATTCCCAAAAGCCTGCAATAAAAAATGTTCAGTTTGTTTTGTCAACATACAGTATTTATCATTGAAGCATGAAATATTCATTATTAATCAGTTCATTTCCCCTTAAACCCCAAACTTGCAGGCTATCTTCTCCAAACCATCAAACTGCTTCATAAAACATAATGAACTTCCTCCAGTCTGTGATGGGCAAATATAAACCAAACAGAATCAGGAGACAGTTGAAAGTTCTGACCTCTAGCACAGGGTTGGAGAGAAGGAGACGATCCCTCACGTTATCCAGTAGCCTAGTACTGGGGCAGCTGACTGCATAGAACTGCAGAATTTTTTTCGAAGCCTCAGTTTTGCCAGCACCACTCTCTCCAGAGATGAGGATGAAGTGGTTGTTGATCTCACTGATCATGGTGCGGTAGACATTGTCAGCAAGTGCAAAACTAAGAAGGTAGAAGATAAGCTTTCCTTTATTAAACGTACACAAAGTGTGCCAACATACAACAAACAACAAACCCTTAAACACAAAATAGACCTAGTTTTAATAAATGTGTCTTAAATGTAGCCTTTTAGTTTTCAATTTAATTCTGTTCAATTTTATTTTTATCCTCCGGAGAACCAAAGAATAAAAGTGTCTAAAAAACACCTTACAATTTAAATTCTTTGAATATATATATTTTTTATTTCCCAGAATGTCCACTGTAGAGGACGACAGGATGATTTCTGTGTGAAAATGGAACTGCATTTAGAAAATAAAAAAGTGATATTAACCAAAACCAATAGAATTCTGTAACACTCTTCTAATGCTTGTTGCTTGCAAGGACAATTAAACCAGTATTTTATTTCAACAGTGAATTATAACTCATAGAACATTCTCTGGGTATTTTAGCTGTGATAGTCCTGGAAGCACGATTTATTTTTTGTTATAAAGAGCATGTATGTCTTGCAATTGCAGTCCTTGTTCCAGCATGCAAACCTGTCACATGACCCATCACTGGAAAACCCAGGATCCCCTCTACAGAACACTATAGGGCTTGATCAGGTATCTCCAAATACTAAGGAAGACACAGGTGAGCAAAATGTCCACTATAAAGGACATAATGGGCCGGGTCTCAGGA
>JBBIGB010218603.1:0-14364 GCA_037577075.1 Alestopetersius hilgendorfi
TATATACAGAGAAGGTCAGAAGGAGCTGCACAGTGTCCTTGTGTGAGAGCGATGCAGGATCTGTTCGAGGGCAGTGTGAAAGCAGTGAGGTCTGCAGTAGGACTGTCTGATGCCTTCAAGATGTACAGGTAGACAGATGAGGTCACTATGATGGACTATGGACTATGATGTCTGCAGATGATATGATCTATAGTGAGACTAGAGAGCAGGTCGATGAGATCCTGGAAAAACTAAGCCAGAATACCTTTGTGTGAACGAGGCCTGAGAGGGAGGACAGTCTAGACATGTCTTAATGTATTAACAACTAAAATTAAACTAATATTGCCTTTCTTCTTGTTTTCTTCAGTTCAGAATGAGCCCCTCAGCTTTCAAGAAAGGCCTCAAGACCTGGTCGGATCATAAAGGACGGAGAACATACATCATGTACCATAGCATCATCCTGGAGAAGGCACACAAGGTCAAGCGTAATGGTTTCATTCCTTCCAGCGACGGCATGCTTTATGAGAGACTGTGTAACTGGGGAAATAGTACATGTTTCTACCATTTTCTGTTTATTAAACAGACCTCTCCTTTCATGAAGGGGGAAAACCTGGTTCTTCCACTATGTCTGCCCTGGAGGAAGTATTTTAAAATACACCTTGAAATACAGACTATGGATACCTTTTAGGTAGCTGTTGTGAGAGTGACTGAAAAAGGTATTTGTGGTAGAATGTTTAGCCTGAACTTTAATGACAGAGTGCCACCAGCATTGCACCTCTTACAGGAAGCCCGAGGAAGAAATATGGCAGGACTGCAGAAAACTAAATTCTTGCTCAGAAGTGGGAGGAGCCATCATCAGTAATTATGAGAAATCTTAACTTTGAAAAACTGAAACCAAATCATTCCACTTTGGAAGACAGAGGCTAAGGAAGATCCTCAGATTCACAGTGAAAAGTAATAATTAAAAAGCTGTCTCAAAGACGGTGGAGCTTCTTCGTCAGACCAGGTAAGGATTCTGAGAGCAATAAACTGCAAGATGACCTAAGATATTCAAACATGCTCATAGATTTACAAAGAATGAGACAGAGAAGGAATACCTACAGATTTCTTCCAACACCTCGCGCAATTCTGACAGCTTTTTGACAGATTGTACTGAATGTCTGTGGCCCGGCTCATTAAAACAAGCAGAAAGTTGTTTCTGATGTATGGTTGTACTGCACTGGGGATTGTAAATAGGAGATATTTTATTATTATTTATGATCAGTTTCAGCATTAAGGTTGTGAGTACAGTGAGAAATAAAAAATTATCTTGCTACATAACAGTGACACAAACATATCATGATAGATTATGTCCAATTATATAATTGCTACTATTATTAATACAAGATATGACATAAATTAGTATGACAAACTGCAATGACATCAAACAAATCAATGATAAGTATTTAACATTATGCTTTATCCATTTACTTTTTAAAAAGTGAAAAATAAATGATACACACACATATACAAATGCATACTAACACTTCTACACATATTTAAATAAGAAAGCAGCTAAAATGTATGAGAAGTGACTCAATGAAAAAATAATTAGATTTAGATTCATGAGTTTATCTGATGGTTTTTGAGCAGTAGTCACGAGCCCAACTCCTGGAAATCTTCTTTCCTGCCCTTTAACTTATTTGGTAGGAAAATGCTTGGAAGTCTCCTTTGTTTTATTGACTTATATTAGAGGTAAAGAACATAACTGTATTTCCCTATAAAGTTCTGAAGTTTAGTTGTATAAACAGCTAAAACCATTTAAATAATATGACACGTGTGTTTTTTTCAGTTCAGAATGGGCCAGTCAGCTTCCAAGAAACGCCGCAAAAAAAGTTCAGACCATGATGGTCAAAGGACGTATATCATGTACCATGGCACCACGCTGGAGAACGCACGAAAGATCAAGCAAAATGGTTTCATCCCTTCCAGTGATGGCATGTTAGGCCGCGGTGTTTACGTGACCCGGAGCTACATGAAAGCCTGTGCGTATCCATTACATCTCGCAGCAGACCAGAAACGAGCTGTTCTCCAGCTGAGTGTGAGAGTGGGCAGGGTTAAAAGGATCAAAAGGCAGGGCCACCCCCTCCAGAAGAGCTGGCACGAGAAAGGCTACGACTCAGCCTGGGTGCCACCCAATTGCGGCATGGTGAAGAGTGGACTGGAGGAGAACTGCATTTGGGACCCAAATCGGATCACAGTGCTAAAGATCATCAAAGAAGACGGCAGCTTAGAAGAAGACGGCATCAATGAGTCCTATGAGCATAGCAGCCATCACAGTGGCGAAAACCAAAATCAAAACAGTGCCTCACAAGTTGGAAACTATCAATATGGTAATAATCAACAAGGCCTCAATCAACATGCGAATCGTCAACGTGGTAACAATCAACAAGGACTGAATCAGCATGGCAACTATCAACGTGGTAACTATCAACAAGGCTGCTACCAACAAAGTGACTATCAATATGCCAACTATCAACAGGGCAACTATCAACAGAGCCTCTCTCAATATGGTCACTATCAACAGGGCTTCTATCAACAGGGCAACTATCAACAGAGCCTCTCTCAATATGGCAACTATCAACAGGGCTTCTATCAGCAGGGCAACTATCAACAGGGCTTCTATCAACAGGGCAACTATCAACAGGGTCTCTATCAATATGGCAACTATCAACAGGGCCTCTATCAACAGGGCTTCTATCAACAGGGCAACTATGAACAGGGCCTCAGTCCAAGCTGCAGCTATAATTATGGCAGCTTTCAATATGGCGGCTATCATAATGGCAGCTATCAATATGGCAGCTTTCTTTATGGTAGCTATAATTATGGCATCTGTCATGGCAGCTATTGTTTTGGCTGGCAGCTATCATTATGATTAGCTGTTAAAATGGTGATTACAGGAATGACAACTATAGAGATGGCTCGTTCTATGTGATTTTCTATAATAATTTTTAGTACACTTTTTTATGTACTCCTTAATTTTTAGTACTCTTTTTAATAATTGTGATTTTTGTCAGTGCAATATGTTACACTGTAAATACTTGTTGTATAGGGAACACAATTTTAAAGTTGAATTACTTTTTTGTGTGAAAGTACTCAAACTAAACATGTTACTGCATTTGCCCAGTTTTCTACAAATTTTAGTCAATGCCAGTTCCACCTGCCAGCTCAGTCTTCTCCAGTTACATGGTGCTGCCAACACTGGGGGGATGAACTTCATCTGAGTCATGTTGTACTGGCGTTGAGGAATTTTGACCTATAGGGAGTGCAGTAGGAGGGTTATTGGTGTAGGAACAGGTGGCAGTCACACACGAAATGCAATGTAAGCATCCCATGACAAGCCCTAAAGTCTGGCCTATCCCCACTTTCTTTCTTTCTCTTGGGTTTGTGGGTCAAGGTAGATCTCTTAAGGGAAGCCAGTTTTTCTGCAGGACAAAGAAACTCACATTTCTTCCAAATAGAGAACAATAGACTTGCTAAACTTGGTCAAAGTTTAGTTTAGACATCTGATTAATGTCACAACAACCAAACAGTCAAGTCAGTCTTATAGCAGGCATTTCTGTAGTCTTTGAGTAAGTGAGGCGACTGAGGCCTTTATTTTCAACAGCAGCTGCTGCATTCCTGGACCTCAGAGCAACCAGACGATTCCCAGCAACAGGATTGGATGCAATTGCCTCTTCAAATTTCCCTCCAAACTGACACAGAAACTTTGTGAGGACAAACTGAGGTTTAGACATTTGCAAAAATTACAAAAGTTACAAAAAGATTGAACTTCGATATCTGGGCACAACATAGTTTAGCATAACTCCAGAAATAAATGCTATAAAGCTTGTGTGAATATACTTATTTTCATGTTTAAACTGGGTTTGAAGAAGAACCTAAACTCTGCTTTATGTGCACAGTCATATTTTTCTGTTTTCTAATCTCAGCATTCTTAATTCTCCTGAGAATTCCTGAAATGCTTATAAAGATACAGTATGAGGCTTTTAAGGCTGAAGTCATTTTCAGATTACATCACATTTAAATTCAGCGAGTACTGAATTAGTGTGTGAGGTCTCAAGTTACTCAGTATTTTCAATAAAAGGTAAAAAGCAACATTTTCATCTCTGGATGCCCCCACCTCCCCCACCTTAGATTCTGTAAACGGCTTCATACTATTGTAGCCAGTTTGTGATGGTAGCCATCCTATCCACTCGGAGAGGCCAGTTAGTCTTTCCTGTACTTCCTGCCACAGATGTTTGTGGCACAGGTAGAACCTGTGATCTCCCAGTGACCGGAACAGTGTTTAGCCAGTTGCACAACTTGGCACTAGGCTGTTAAATTCACATACTTTTCCCAACATTTTTCACACTCAAATCTATTTTTAATAGGTTTCTTCAGGGAACTAAAGTAGTTCTTTTACTGTTTTCACTTCACTGTTTTTGTCATTTCTCAGAAGAAATGAAGTATGAATGTAATATCACACTTTTCTGTTAACAGACCCTCAACTGCTCCTTTTCAGGCCTGCAGACTCGCATCACAAGCTTTGAACCCTATGAGCTACACTTATAATCAGTTTACATATATTATCCAAGTTTATGTATAGTTTACATATACACATATATACATCTATATTTAACAATACACATGCCCATGTTTTATTTCTAGATTGTATAGCGTACATTTTATATTGTACTGTTGATATAGTATTTTATTCTATTCGGTTGTTTTTAATTAATAAATGTTTATTCTCTCATCTTATAAGCCCATCAAAATGTTGCACATATGTTTTATGCGCACCTTCACAGAATCAGCCTTAACTGGTTCACATTTATCTAGACTGTTTCTGATAAAATAATCTTTCTGAACCTTCACATAATTAATATTTCTGTGCCTGTTTAAGGGTTCTTCCTAAAACCATTTCATTAAAGTTTTATTAGTTTCATTACATCTGCACTTCTTTAAAGTTATCAATTGAAAGGGAACCAAAAGTGTGTTTTTTGACACCTATTTTTAAGCGTGGGCCTTTGGTGTCTTGAAACAGCTTGAGGTGACAGGACTTTTCACTGGGTGAGATGGATCATGTGGTTTGGGATGGTCATGTTGTGAATATTCATCTGCTCCACTGGATTACAGACTTCTTTTCATCTGGTAATCACAGAACCTCTGTTTTCTCACTCATAACTAGTAGCAAAGATAAAGGTTAAGCTGAAATAAATACTTATGACAGACTTCCTATACAGGCCCTAGATGCCTTTTAGTTCACTGATTCATCGATAAACATTAATAATAAAGTGAACAGCAGCACTGAACTGCTTACAGGGAACCAGAGGAAAAAAACAACTGGCAAGGCTGCATGAAAGGAAACGCCCGAGCATGTCTGAGGTTCGCTCTGAGAGGGGGAGGAACCATCATCAGCGATTATGATGAATCATAAATATGAAAAACTGAAACTGAAACTGTTTGAGAAACAGGGCTTTGGAACGATCCTTGAATTTGCACTGAAAAGAAGCTGTAAAGCTGATAAAGTGAACAGAATTCATCTCAAGGACAGTGGAGCTTCTTGATCAGTGCAGGTAAGACTTCGGAAGAAAAAATGAAAAAATTAAAGGAAGATAAGGGATTCCAAAACAAGCTGAGATCTAATCTGAGCTGAGATGAGCTGTAAAAAATTGCCATTAGAATTTTGAAGATTGACAGATTATGTAAAATAAAAATGAAGTCATACTTGCGGTCTATCATTTATTTGGAGCTTTCAGAGATGAATACTACATGCATTACTTGAGATTTTCCCAGTCAAAGGTGCAGCTTTGACAATTTCAACATCACTGCTAGACAGCTTGTACTGAATGACTAATGAAGGTTTTTCATACACACACACACACACACACACACACACACACACACACACACAATGGCAACAATTCTTTTATCACAACATTAACACGTTTATTTTAAAACCGTATACGTTGAAAGTGAAGCTTTTTTGTGCTTGTGTGTTAGGGGTATAAGGAGATGAATTGTAAGGTAAAGAGAGAAGTGGTGAAGGTGTATAGCGAGTTGTGTGAGAGGTTGGACACAGAGGAGAGAGAAAAGGATCTGTATTGATTGGTTAGGCCGTGGGACAAAGCTGGGGAAGACATGCAGCAGGTTAGGGGGTAAAAGAGAAGAATGGAAATGTCCTCACAGGCAGGGACAGTGTGTGGGGCAGAAGGAAATGAGGGACTCTGAGGGACTAATGGATGAGGAGAAGGAGTGAGAGAGAAGGCTGGAGAATGTGAAGAACAGAAAGTGCAGAGAATGTCTGAGGAGTGGAGAAGAAGTGAATTGGTACCACTTTTCAAGAATAAGGGTGATGTGCAGAGCTCTAGAAACAGATAGATAAAGTCGATCAGACATTGTATGAAGTTCTGTGAAAGAGTGGTGGGTTGAGAAGAGATGTGATGACCAGTGGGCAGCAGGATGGTTTCATCCTGGAAAAGAGCTCTACAGAAGCAATGTTTGTTCTGAAGGTGCTGATGGAGAAATACAGAGAAGGTCAGAAGGAGCTGCACTGTGTCTTTGTGGACTTGGAGAAAGGGTATGACTCTGTGCCCTGGGATGAGTTCTGGTTCTGTATGAGGAAGTCAGGAGTGGAAGAGAAGTGTGTGAGAGAAGTGCAGGATCTGAGGGCAGTGTGATGGCAGTGAGGTCTGAAGTAGAACTGTCTGATGCCCTCATGGTGGAGGTGGGTTTACACCAATGATCAGCTCTGATAGTCCTGTGGTCTATAATGTCTGCAGATGACATTGTGATCTATAGTGAGACTAGAGAGCAGGTCGACGAGATCCTGGAATGACTAAGACAGAATACCTTTGTGTGAATGAGAGGGAGGACAGTCTAGACATGTCTAACTATACTGTATACTCTATATCAACAAATAAAACTAAACTAATACTTTTCTTCTTGTTTTCTTCAGTTCAGAATGAGCCCCTCAGCTTTCAAGAAAGGCCTCAAGAGCTGTTCAGATCATAAAGGACGGAGAACATATATCATGTACCACGGCACCACCCTGGAGAACGCTCGCAAGATCAAGCGCAATGGTTTCATTCCTTCCAGCGACGGCATGTTAGGCCCCGGTGTTTACGTGACCCGGAGCTACAGGAAGGCCGGCGCGTATCCCAAACGTCTGAAAGCAGGTCAGAAACGAGCTGTTCTGGAGCTGAGTGTGAGAGTGGGCAGGGTTAAGAAGATCAACAGGCAGGGCCACCCCCTCCAGAAGAGCTGGCATGAGGAAGGCTACGACACAGCCTGGGTGCCACCCAAGTGCGGCATGGTGAAGAGTGGACTGGAGGAGAACTGCATTCAGGACCCGAATCAGATCACAGTGCTAAATATCATGAAAGAAGACAGCAGCTCAGAAGAAGACAGCAGCTCAGAAGAGAGCGGCTCAGAGGAGGACAGCAGCTCAGAAGAAGAGAGCGGCTCAGAGGAGGACAGCAGCTCAGAAGAAGACCAAGGCGCCACAGGCACAAATGCCATTACAGATTCTTCTGAGGATTCATCAGATCATGATGGCAATGATAATGGTGACAGCGATGAAGATGGATGCTATGAAGATGGCAGCAATGATGATGGCAGCAATGAAGATGGCAGCTATGATGGAAGCCATGATGATGGCAGAAATGAAGATGGCAGCAATGAAGATGGCAATGATGATGACAGCAATGATGATGGCAGCAATGATGGCAGCAATGAATATGGCAGCTATGATGATGGAAGCCATGATGATGGAAGCATTGAAGATGGCAGCAATGAAGATGGAAGCTATGATGGTGGCAGCAATGATGCCAGTGATGAAGATGGTAATAATGAGAATGGTGGCCATCAAGATAGTGACTATGAAGGTGGGAGCTATCAAGATGGAGACTATGAAGGTGGCAGCTATCAAGATGACTATGACTATGGCAGTTAATATGTTGACTATGTATTTGGTTTCTATGAATTCTATGGCAGATGAATACTAGTTGGGTTGCCTTATATCAGGGGTGTTAAACTCTGGTTCTGGAGGGCTGGTGTCCAACACAGTATGATGGTTCTCCTCCTCAAACACATTCACTAAACCTGACATTTACATTGCAAGGTGAACCAGGTGTTTCTGAGCTGGGAAATCAAAACCTACTGGACCACGGCCCTCCAGGACTGGAGTTCGACTGCCCAGCCTTATATTCAATGGTGTGATTGTGTCAGCACTTTACTGTTCTTCTAAAGTATTATCAATCTTTTTATTGCCCATAAAGGATGCTGTGTCTTGTCCAAGCCTGTATAGAATTTTGGCAAATTTTCAAAACTAAAATGTTCATTAATATCCGGTGTATTGCATGTTTTCAGACGCGTTACTGTTTGTGGTTTAAAGTATTTCGTCTGAGAGCGGTTTTGCTCCACCTATTTTCAGCCATCGTTAGCAATCATGTCTTGGTATTCTGTGGTTCAGTGGTAAACTGTGCCACTGAAGAGTCTGAAATGGTGCTGTTTGAGACCCTGCTAGTAGCAATTTTCTTTTAACCAAACTTGTTTTAGCCATAAAAACAGTTTGGGTGTCTCAGGTTTTATAGCACCCACTTCCTCACAAAAATGCAATCTAGTGATTATTTTGTCTTGATATCTATAAGTCACAAGAAGTACTATCCAAAAGTAGTGTTGGATACACTTCTACAAATGCCAAATCTAGTGACTTTCTGGGTAAACTTCAGCTACTTTCTGTAGGAGAAATTTGGCAACACTGAAACTCAACTCTGCAGAATGACTTTAGAAAACAAGCAAGGTGTTTTGAAAGTGCTGCCATAATTGGAGAATTTTTTTGCTTCAACACCAAGAAAACAACCCTCCCACGCGTGGGATTTGTAATCTTACCAATTTCCCAATCTTTAGTTTTGTTTAATATTCTTCCATCTTAATTTTAGCAACAACTTAACTGCATCCACCATTTTGCAAACAATTTTGTCCCACCCGCTGCAACCTTAAACCCTCAAGATTTGCATTGGGTCCTATGGGACCCACGGGAACCCGCTCCCAATGCAGGGCTCTACTCAGCATCCTTTCTTGAAAGAAGGAAAACTCTTTGGGGAGGACTCCAGAACCAGCAGACCTACCACTTATTTTGTAAAAAAAGAAAAATCCAGCAGTAGCCAACAGCCAAGGCCAATAAACCATCATAATTCAACAGGGATGGTTACCATTAACACAAGGTTCTTTAGATAATTGGCAAAACAAAATTTGAAGGTCTCTAGTTTGGAGGAAGAAAGACAAGTGCAGAACGCATTAGCACAAGACCCATTGCAGAAGAGTATATACATTAAAATGCCACCTTAAATATTTTAAACATATGGCCTTTATTGCTTTAAATGGAGGTGCCCTTAATACAGTCAGTCCAGCATTTATATAAGGTGGGACAACAGTAAACCTAACAGGGTTTAAACATACTTTAATACAGGACATCATTAAATAATTTCATTAACCTCCTAGACCATAGTGACCCATGGGTAGAGATGAGGAACGTCTCTTGCTGGCTCACAGGTAAGCTTCCACCACAGGGACTCCTAGGACAGCTTCCAGTGGCTTGGGGGAGGTTCCAGTACTTAAAAGGAAACTTGATTAGATCATGCAGAACCATATTTTGAGAGCCATTTATAGTAGATGCATTAGGCAAGCAAACCTTGTAACAGCCACCAGCTACAAGTCCACTGCTTAATCCTTGATGGTAAGTGGGCCAAGCACAACAGGCTGGGCTATAGCTGGAGATTTTTGCAAGTATCAGAATCTGTCGATTTCAAAGAACGGAAATCAAAGCTCATGAACACTGACCTCTTCTGGTTTCCCTTCTCTTCCTGGCTCGGCACTTTGTGTCACAGCAGACACAGAGAGCACTGTCTGCACGGTTGTCAAGGAGCTCCCACCTACAAATTTAAAATTGCAATCAGTGCCATTGTAGGTGTGGACACCAAGAATTTCAATTAACTTTGTTAAACAACTTGCCTTCCATTCTTTTTATCGTACTGACAAGCTTTCCTGCCACCATCCAAGTCTTTAGGATCCCAAGCCACAAGGCTGCAGTGGATGTAGACCTGAGCAGACAAAGTAAAGCCTCATAGTCACCCATGAACACCCCACAGTGCAGCACACAGCATGAACTAAATTTGACCCATTTAACTTATTCACCAAGTGAAGTGGGCAGTCTACAACAGCACCTATGGAGCAGTGTGTGAGAAATAGTACCTCACTGGTGTCACAGGTGGTCCAGAGATGCAAACCCACAATCTTCCAATTGCAGGGGCAACTCCCTAACCAGCAGCTGCCCCAAGAAACCCATTTTCTGTTCAACTGCTAATTCCCCACTTACCTCTTCTCCATTAGCAAACATGAATGCTTGAAGATACAGTCTGATTTCAGAAGGGCTTTGTCTGGGTAAGAACCTTGAGTTACTCTTCTTGCTATCGACCAGACATCTAAGAAGCAGAAGTCACATCAGTGTCAGGTAGTTCTTCTAATAAAGCCATGGTGAACAGGGCAGGACTGGCCATCAGGGCAATATCCGGTGGGCCGATGGTAAATATTGGCCAGCGCAGCCCCCACCCCCCAACGACAGTCTGGAGGGCCAGTCACGGCTCAAAATGCCCTGGCCAAGTTTTTGTCCCAGATGGTGAACGTACTTACCCCTTGTTTGCAATTATAGGATACACCTCGCTCTCCTGGGTCAGCTCCGGGGTAGTGGACGCCACGCACTTTTCCAACAGCAGAACCAGTGGCTGATGGGATTGTTGTTCAACAGCAGCAGCGATTGGGATTAGAGAGCCCAAGGAGAATGTAGTCGACGTGGCCACATCACTGAAGTCAGCTGCAATCACACTGCAGTTTTACTGATACAGCTTACTTAAAATTAACACCACAACCAAAACATTTAACCATCACTACACCTGGAGATTTACTTGCTTCCTACAGGGGAGCCTTAAGAGGGAGGTTCCCTCACTGTGAGGACAAGACAAGGCCCCTTCTGATGCATCAAACAGTGGAAGGAACACCTCAAAACCAACCACTTTGGGGCAAATCTTTGTTAGCAGGCTTTGAAAAGTGTTGGCTGGTGAAACTTGGCCAACATTACTGCCAAGCACATTACTAAAGCCAGCAGGGTGTATAACCATCAATCTAGATGTTTCCCAGTTTGGCTTAACTGTTCTGAATAATGAGAATCCACTTAGAAGCTATGCTAATGTCAGTTTGGCTGGACTTATGCTAGCAAACATTGGTGAACACCACAAGGATTTCCAACAGCTGTACAATGTATTTGTATAAGACACTTGTCCACCCACATTTCCTCCACCAAGAACCTAGACACCAGCTGACAATTGTAGCTTAACATGAACTTTGCACATTTAGAACTTACAATATACCCAGGCATACCAAGTAGTAGGGCTGTACAGTGTACCATCTGTTCATCATTCACAATATTGCCCTCTGAAATACTGAACACAGCAACATGCAAAAGAGCCTCTAACCCATCAGTACTTGACAGGGTGACCATTCACAGCTCAAGGTCTTCATAAAAGCTAACAAAAACCTAATTTTACCCAACAAAAGGTGTTAGTGAATTGGTGCATGAATGGGCAGAGCTAAACCGCTGTAGCCAGAATAAGGATACATTTAAATAGATGTTGGCTTTGTGACCTCACAAAAAATGCATTGAAAACAGAACTCATTGCTCATTTTCCATATATGGACTGTATGGATCTTGGAGTAAATGCAGCATTTGAAACAATGTAGACAAGTTCAGAATAGTGGTGTGGGAACTTTAGTGCCTTAAAAAGGTGTTAATCTACATGAGGCACAAATCGTGATCTAACATTCTATGAGCTCCATGAGAGAATTATATTCTAAACCAAATTTAAAAAAATAAGCATTGAGTGGTGCTTGACCAAATTCCAGGGCTCAAAAGTACAGAAATAGAAAAAGTAGTTTGTTAGGTCAAGTTAGCATTGAAAATAAGCCAAGTGACCACACAGAGCTAAGAAAGCTTAGTTAGATACCGTCCTACTTTTAACTTCACCTTTCATGAAGCTCATGTGAAAGACCAAGTCCGCCCGTCCACTGGCGTGCAGCCGCACCGGGTCATACACAGGCGGACTCCATCCAGTAGGCCTGAAAAATCCACACAGTCACCGGTCATTGATCTACAGACCAAAATCAGACCCTGTTCTGTGCAGAGGCAGATTTAACCAAGTGCTATTACAGTTCACAGCTACACACAACCTTTCATAAACACAGACAACAGGAGAGATGTTGGTCGTCTTTGACGGGGCCATCGACAACAGTTCATTTTCAAATACAAGTTCATCAGCAGTCACCTGCAACAGAACAGACAAGCCTTCAAGAATCACAGTATATTCACTCCTGAAACAAAGCAATAACTAGAATAGAATACGGAGCAGAACAGAAACCTGACAAAGACAAAAAATACAAATAAGAGTACAGTAGTCCCCTGCTTTTCACAGGGGTTATGTTCCAAGAGCACAAGCGTATAGTGAAAAAACTAATGCCCATTTTATAGTGCAAACCCAAAATATGACCCCAAATCTGCCCCAGGACACTTTCATCTTACTTTAATGCATTACCCTTCAAGAAAATGTATAAGGTAAACTTATGTTTCACTTGTGTGAAAAGAGCCAGAACAAATACCTCTTTGCAGCTTCAACATTATGGTGGGGATTTCCACATAAAACTGAGTTTGGTTCAAAAAAAAAAAAGACTGAAACTGCAACTCTTGATCTGTATAAAACTGGGGGATTACTGTACTTACAAACTATGGGCTAAAAGTACCTTTATTCTTCACAGTATCTAATCAGAGTGTGTGCAAATGAGTGGTCCCATGCTTTATAGTAAAGAATGGTGCAGAAGGCATGGGCTGGGGAGTCCATGGGGTGTAAATATATATTGCATACATAATTATTTATATTGAGCAACTGGGAGTTTTAGGTTAATAAAGGGATTATTATGGAGTGCATATACAGAGTACTATGGTAAGTGGGGTATTTTATGGTATGGCATGTGCTGTTGAGTGATTGTGAATTCCTCAAGAAAATGTGAATTTCTGTGAACCCTACCAGCCTCCTGAAACTGCAGTCATCAAACCTGGTGTGAAATATGACCTCCGCCCCCCCAGGCCTGACTGATATGCTGGATGGAAGACAGTCACCCAGACGGAGGAACCAAGGATCAGTCAGAGTTTTGGACTCAGACTCAGTCCACCGAACCACAACGGAGTGTTGGCCACACTGCACCAAGACCTCTGGAGAAAGAAGGTCCACATCTCAGTCCAACAAGGCCTTCAGAGACAAAACCCAAAAGAAAAGACTTTTACCTCCATGAACCCGAACCCAAGCCAACCAGCTGAGCACCAACACACTTCTCAAACAGAGCGCCATCATTCTGATACAGCAGGAAGCCATCTGAGAGAACATTTAAAGGTTCTCCAAGGTTCCAGCTGGTAAAACCAGTGACAGCTGCAGCACAATTGACTTAATTGGTGGGCGGAACCTAATCAGAGCACCCCCTCCTCTCTGTAGAGTGTAGTGCTGACTCTCTGTTCAGTTAACTCACAGCCCAGTCACTCCTTGATAAAATCCAAAACTCTTTTAGATACAGACGAGTATCAATCAGAGATTGTTCATTTACAGCTGTCTGTTCTAATCAGGGTTGCTTTCATTAAAACATCCTTTTGTGCTCATGAATATGAACATTGTTGTTTTTGGAAGACATTGGAACAGGTCCCAGATGAGCAGTCCTGCTCTGGTAGACACTGGTCTACCTGTCTGCAAGCTACTTATTTCCAGTTTCCGTAAATATGGAATTATATAGATGGCTGAGAAATGAAATGTAAAACACACAAGATGCTAGAACAGCTTGAGTCACAGGTTCTGCAGGACTCTGGAACTGAACTGGAGGAACAGAACACCATTCTCTAAAAAAAATAGTTGGTGTTTTGGTGAGCGCTTTCTAACATCAGTCCAAAATATCCCACAGGTGAGATCCATTACTGTGAAGGCCATAGTGTTTAATTAACATGATCTACACACCCATAAGAAATCTTGTGATCTGTGGATGGGAACATTGTTATCCTGGAAGACACTATCAGAATGGAAATGTGAATCAGCCAGAAAGTCTCAAGTCTTTGTGCTCGAGTCCAAGTCAAGTCTCAAGACTTGTTTACAAACAGTGACTCAAAATGTGGGACGTTTGAGCTGTAAATGTTGAGCTCTAAATCCAATCCAATCCAATCCAATTTATTTATAAAGCACTTATAAAAAACAACCACATGGCTGGCCAAAGTGCTGTACA
>JBBIGB010219022.1:0-14362 GCA_037577075.1 Alestopetersius hilgendorfi
TTTCTATTCATTTTCCAACTCATGTGGTAAATAAAAGTGTGACTTTTCATGGAAAACATAAAATTGTCAGGGTGACCCCAAACTTTTGAACGGTAGTGTAAGTAAATATACAGGACTTTCAAAAAGTGTCTGTATTTTACATTAGACACAGTAACCATGAGGTTTGTTACTCCCACGTTTGTCACAGTTATGAAAAAATAAGAGTCACTGCAGTTTATTTTTAAATCAGCATCTCACGGAGTGTGAACCCATTCCAGTCCAGTGTCTGTTAAATTCCTCCACAAACACCTCATTCTGCTTTATGAGGCACTGATTAGTGATCAGCTGAATCACATATTATTTAATGAGGAAAAGTATAAAACATTGCTGTAATCAACTCTCTCCTCTCACTATTATTCACTCACTAAAAGCTCATTATTGCCATTTTGTTAAAGAGAGAATGAGAGATGTGTTTTCTTTGAATGATTCAGGTTCTGTAAACACTACATCATTTCTCTTATTCTGGTGTTTTGTCATTTCCTTTAAAATTATGCTTTAAAGAACAATATTTTATTTGGAAATGAGGAGAAACATTGTCAGCAGTTTTTAAAAGGTGAAGCTGTTCAGTTCAATACTTGCAGCTATAAAAGATAAAACCTGAAAAACATTTTGGTCTCTTATTCTTTTCGTAGCTGTAAGTGCAGTGTGCATTTGGTCTAACTTACATCAGTACAGAACTGATATGGAGTTTATGTGTAGCTGGTGCTCCTGAAGCTACTGAAAACAAAACGTACTGGATTTTTGTAGAACAGGTTCTCCAGGAGGCTCTCATCATACTGGGGATCGCCAAGTTCACTGTCCATGAGCACACTGCTGCAACCCGAAAGAGAGAGTGGAGGGGAAACATCTCCATCCCATGAGGGTAGTACAGATCCATTCACACTGAAAACAGAAAAATTACAAAGAACACAAAAGTATTGATGATCCATCAAATGGCTTTTACATCTAATAATAAAAATGCTTTATCTAAATAAAAACTGGTAGGACAGGCAGTATTTTTTTCTACTTTGATACACATAAGAAGGTTCATCTAGACCCAGGTTTCTCAACCACTGTGTCCTGTGATTTGTGTATTATTAAAACGCCATTGGTGTATTATTACAACCTCCGCTATTTAACGAATAGTGGAGGTTGTAACGTTTCGAATGAGCCTTCTTGCCAGAAAACTACTCCCAGATCAGTTGAGCGGAGCTCTGCTGCACTCAATCAAAATATATGTTTATTTTAATGATGAAACAAAGTGAGTTGTTTTGTTGTTTTATTGTGTTTTGAGCGAGTTTTGTCAGTATTTGGTGTGCCTTCGTATCGTTGAGCCGACAGTGCGAGGAGCGGAGCCGACAGTGAGAGTGGGTTGATCAGAACCTTTTGTACAGAGTAAATGGGAGAGAAGCGGTGTTCACGCGGTTATTGGTTTATAATTCTGTGGTAAAAATAAGGATTTCTCCAAACAAAATTGCATCTCTACTTGCATTACATGGTACTGCAAATTCTGAACATAAGTTGACGAGACCTTCTCCTGACAGGGACGATAAAACACGGCTGACTTCAAAGAGCATTGACACAAGCAGAATATAATTGGCATTCTATCCGGTGTTGCTGTTTGAAAATAAGTTTACATATTTTACTTCTCTGGGTGAATAAGAAGTAAGACAATAACAACCGCAGACAATAATGACGAAATTGTGATGTTTTAAAGTTGGTACTGTTAATTCCAAGATGGCCACCAAACTAGGGGCGAAAGCTAACAGTGGGCCTTGGCAACATGCTGTGATGGACAGGAGGGCCTTAATGCTGAAAAAGTTGAGAATCATTGATCTAGACCACCTTCCCAGCAGAAGTTCCACAGCTGAGTCATGTGGGCCTGCAGTCAATTCTGGCCTGAGGAGATCAGGGTCCTGAGGTGAGTGTTGGAGGTCTGACTGGAGAATATTCTGCAGCAACTGTCCTGACGGTTTCATAGGTGGCCTAGGAAGAACAAAAACATTAGTAAGTACATAACGTAAGAAAGTCTACCAGATTTAAATAACTATTTACGATTTATTTAAAAAAAGAATAATAATTTAGATTACATATTGTACCTTTCACTTGTGTTGCTCCTTGTTTAAGCTGTTTTTTTATTTTAGATTAGTGAGGTTATTGTGTTTTAAAAATTTGTAGTTTTAAATTTGAAATTGTACTTTTATACTTTTACTTTACTTGTACTTATTTTTTAATTTTGTTTTAGAAATATTCAGATTTGTGTTTAATTTATAACTGTACTTATTTTTATAAATGTTTGCACAGTCATAAAAGGAGCAGTTCAGGATACATTTTGTTGTACTTTTATTACTATGCATGTGACAAACAAAAGAACCTTGAATCTTGTCTTATTCTTAGTTTTGTTACTTAAAAAAAAAAAAAAAAAAAACACCTGGAGACATACAATAATGGATGGGCTCCGATTCGGTCCCTTGGTAGAGGCGAAGGCATGTCCTTCAGAACGTCTGCATCTATGTCAGACTTCAATGCTGAAACCACCATGGCATTCCGAAGCTTGCTACCGCGCTCAAGAAGAACTGTGGAGGAAACAGAGAACACAGTTGAGTTTGGTTTTTGCTCACAGATAGAGGTATTCTGGAAGTGAGTTGAACCAGACGCATTTAACACAAATATAGCAGTGGTGAATGGAACCAGACGCCTTTAACACAAATATAGCAGTGGTGAATTGAACCAGACACCTTTAAACCACATATAGTGGCGGTGAATGGAACCAGATATCTTTAAACCGTATATGGTGGTGGTGAAGTGAACCAGGTGCCTCTAAAACACATATTGTGGAAGTGAATGGTCGTACGACATAGATCCTTTCCGTTTTGGTGTTAGTCGAAACACACTCTAGCCTTAGTTACTTACCGATCCTAACACAGTAAAATCATAATCTAGAATATAAAAACACAACTAAACTCCAGAAAAAGAACTATACTATACTTGTACAGTGTATTGTAGGCACCAACTCCCTCACTGATACGCCGCATTACTGCATATTCTTCCATCCCTGCAACCAAACTACGTAGTCCGAAAGTATGACACTAACGGTGTAAAACGCTCATGTCTCAATTTTATAAAGTTTGCATGAGAGTGAGAGTGAGCATCGTAAACTCGAAATGTTGGATGTCGAGACTGTTGTAACCCAAGGAGCCCCTGTAATAGGATACTGTCAGGTTATTATGACAGATATAACCTGTTTATCGTACCAGAGAGAAGGTCAACAGATGCCCGATCGTCTCTCAGGCCCAAGTGGACATTCGGTTCATTCGTCTCCTGCACATCAGTGGAAACTGCGGCTTCTACTCCAGCATGAGATGCACCAGATTGCAGTTTTTGGTTCACAATATCATCAGCGTTACAGGGTGAATGGCTCCGGAGTGGTTGTATGTTTCCTCTTTCTTGAAAGTAAAGGTGACCCTTCCCTCTAAAACAACAATCACAAAGCATAAGTAAAATACTAAGTATTGCGAAAGGCTTTTTTAAAATAGAATTCCATGAAAATTGTGCATAATTATTCCAAAACGTCTGCATAATAAAACAGTCAGGATGCAAAGAAAGTTCTTTTAAAGTGGTTTAACCTAATGTACCATTCAAGAGAAATACACATTTTTCACAACTGTGTTAACAGGAACCAGACACCGACTAAAACTACCTCAAAGAAAACTAAACCTTACTAAATGGTTACAGATACATTTCCTGCTGCATTTTGGACAAAAAACATATATTTTGTAAATACACTCAAGGAGGACAGGCACACAAGGGGCTTTACAAGGCCAAATAGAAGCTAAAAGGTGTAAAAAGGTTCTACACTTTTTCAGATGTACCATTCAAAGTGAAAGTGACAATTTGGTCATACGTGAACGCGCCACAGCACACAGTGTGAACAGCACAAAATACTTCCTCTGCATTTAACCCATTCATCAAGTGAAGCAGTGGGCAGCTAGGAACATAGCGCCTGGGGTACCTCAGAGGTGCCTAGCCATCTTGGGAGTCGAACCCACAACTTCCTGATCACAGGACGAATGTCCTAACCACTAGGCTACCAGCTACCCATCCACTTTACATACAAAACTGTGTACAAAAGTGGCCAGAAAAATTTTAGAAAAAAGTTATCCCTGCCTTTCAATAATAATGTAAAGAAACCAAATCAAAGTCCTCTGAATTAGTTTTAAGAAACAAATACTGAATTTAAGAAACAAAAAAAGAATCAAATAAGCAGCTATCCTCTATATCTACCCAAGTTAATCTTGCTACACTGGACAAATGCCCTTCTGATCATTGCCCATCAGTCAGAAAAAAAAGACAAATTATACACAAAGTAGGGGTGTAACATGATCGGTCATTCAAAATCCAGTCTGATGTGAAAATGTCAATACATTTTTCAATACAGCAAAAAATGGCTGAAAATGCCCCTTGTGTTTATGTTACATTATATTAAGGTTAATATGTGACTGGCGCACACCTTACATACATGTTTCACAGTGGTGTAAAGAAGCACCTACTATCATGTCTGACTCAAATGTATTAAATGTGAATTTTTGTATGTTTAAAATGTTACAAATGAGCTCTAATTTCATGCAGATAATGACTGGTTTGGCTCAGATAAAGAACTTTCAATGCCTGCTGTGCTGCTGTCCGACAGTATATATACTATATATAAATCTTAGCCTCTAAAATAAACTTTGTTTTATTATTGTGACAAAAACAGTGATAAAAAATAAGACAGTTGATCTAAAATGTTTATCAGGACATGCATAAATAATAAAAAGCCCAGGAATTAGAACCCTTTGTTGCCCCCATACCCACACACCTACTTTATTCTAGTAAGATGCACCCAGGTGACATGTTTTGATTATTGACAAATGTTCCGCTCAGGACAGGAGGCTCTCCAACGTGTGACAAAAACTGCACACTCCATCTCTGGAGCAACCCTCCCATCACCCACAGACACCTACACCGCCAGGGTCATCAGGAGGGCCCGCAACATCATCAAAGACAAAACCCATTCACAACACTGTTCACACTCTTGCTAGCAGGGCGGCGCTACAGGAGTGTGAAACCCTGTACATCCAGACTGTTAAACAACTTCTACCCACAGGCCATTAGGCTCCCGAACAGTGATCCATTCCTCTAGTCCTGGACTTTGATTTTTGCACATTTTTGCATATTCTTTTATTATAAAAAATGTGATTTATTTTTTAGTCTTACTTTTCTTACTGAAGTTATGGAAGTAATGTAGCCAGAAGAATTTCACGCTCATAGTGTAATGACTGTTTTACTATGTTTATGACAATAAAACTTCTGAATCTGAAGTGGATCATTTACAGCATTTTGCTGACGCTCTTATCCAGAGCGATGTACATCAGTGCTCAAGTCTTAACTGTTTAAACCTGTAAAGCAGCTTAAATCCATGTCCACTATTTAACCGAAATACTGCACATTCAGTTCACCTGAACAATATCTGTCAAACAATATCTGCACAACACAAGTTATAGAAAAGACAATAGTTAGGACAAGAGTAACGAAGAGTTCAGTACGTATTGAAATCATTACACCCAAACCTTGGTGTGCTGTTGGAACTGTCTCCAAGGGTTTTCTTCCCACTTTTGCTTGGGCCAATCTGGGACACTGGGGGTGCCGGCATGTTCTGGTCAGATATCAGTCCAGAAACAGACGATGTGGCATCAACACTAATGTCTGTGGTCGGTGCTGAGCTGCTGCTGTCATAAGTGTCTGTCAGCGGCTCAAGAGCAAGGGTGACCTACAGTAAGAACACAAATCAAATTATATAGCAGGTAGCTGAAGCTCTGTAATCTGCATACTTAATCCTAAGAGCTCATATTTAATGTAACTTGTTATTGTTCCAGACTTTACAACCAACACCTTACAGTTGACCACACACAGACTTCCAAACACCGTGGACTGATAAGTGGAAGTTTCTCATATGTGCAGTATTTCTGATGCAAAATGTGCAATTTGTTTATACTGTATTGTTGTGGTATAGTTTTTATTCTAATACTTTGCTGATCTTACTTTTGTTCTGTCTGCTTTCTTAGTTAGTAAAGCAAATATTCTACTTGTGGGGCTAATAAAGGGTTTATCTTATCTTATCTTACTTGTGCAACAGAAAAATAAAGGCTGTTGTGGGGTAGTGGGCAACATCACTGTCCTCCACACAGTAGACTGAGGTTTAATTCCTTGCCTTATCAAACACACTGCACTAAACCATCAAAACTCCTAATGCTACTATCACCTACATTTTGTAACTTGATTCAATTGTAAATCTCTCTGGATAAGAGCAAAATCTAAATGTTCTGGCAAAAGAAAGTTCCTAGACATTAAAAATTAGAAAACTATTTCCTTGCCTGAAGTTCCCCAAGTTTTTCTGATGTTGGTGAGACAAGCGTAAAAAATCCACTAATGGAGTGAGAGAAGGACAATCCAGCAATTCCAGCAATCTGAACCCGGGCTATGGGCAAGTTTTCTGGATTTGTGAGAACATCCAAAACCAAAGAACCCATATCTGTGAATCACACAGAAGCCGACATGTTTATAAAACAAGATTGGAAAAAATGTACAGCACTTAAAATAACACATTTTTCATGTTTTTTTTAATTAAATTCCACTTTTTGTAATTTAATTAGGTACAAGTTGCATAATTTGCAAGATTATTAAAGAATTTGTGATCTATGAAAAGTGAATGCATGATGTTTAAAATATGAGGTTGTATTACAATGACACATTTTATATTAAGAAAATGTGCAATTTCTATGAATGTTCATAAAAATCTGATGTTATTACCTGTCAAATATGAAGTAAACTGCTTTGGTCCACATCGAACTGGAAAACGACTTGTGGATTTAACATCGTCCTGTCGAGTGCGGGATCCGTCTCTGGGACGGAACAGAGTCCCCCGAGTCGACTCACCCCACCATCGTAAACGGACCACGGTCTGAGAGGGAGGCTTGTTTATCGTCCACAACACCCTGCTCACGGTGACCCTGAGGAAACACCGGACCTGGCCCTCCACGAGAGGAGGAACGCTTGTGGCTGGAGAAACATCACTGATGACTGGAAAACAATATCAGCAAGAGCCGAGGTCAGTTTTTGAATTTCAACAAGAAAGTAAAACAGCTACTTGACTAAAGGCTGTTATTTGGGCAGACATTTTTCATGTAAAACAAAAACACTTTCACAACAATCAGCCACAAAACATGCAGCTCCAGAAGAATACAGATGCTACAATTTATTTCTAAATCAGTGTCCCTCTGAGTGTGAACCCATTCCAGTCCAGTGTCTGTTAAACTCCTCCACAAGCACCTCATTCTGCTTTATGAGGGACTGATTAGTGATCAGCTGAATCACATCTTATTTAATGAGGAAAAGTATAAAAACACTGCTGTAATCGACTCTCTCCTCTCACACTGAGACCAGTTGGATGGTAAAACACTACTAGAAGTTCCTCAAAGGTAATTATTGCCATTTTGTTTAAGATTCAAGTTGTGTAAACACTGCATCATTTCTCTGATTATGATGTTTTGCAGGTGTTCTAATATGGCAAAGATGGTAAAGCTGTTTAGTTCAATATTTGCACCTATAAATGATGAAACCTGAACATTTTTGCACTAGTCTCTTATTTTTTCCCCAGAGATGTATATGTAGCAATAAATAAAAGCAAATTCTTTTTCTCTTATTTCCACTCATGAGCATCCTCTTTGAATCAAAATATTCTAAACACTATAATAAATAGGCTTAATTATATGTAATCAATTTCTATGAAATTTTAGTGGCAGTCAACACTACAAATGCCAGGTTTCATATGCCACAGGGCACAAAACAACAAAGAAAAAACTACTATAAAAAGGTGCTATTGTTACTATGGTAAGAACCAAAACCTTGTTATCCTGTAATCCTTCCACTACTTTAATGCTCTGTTTAAATAGTTCTGGTTTTTTTTCTTGTCTCTGTGTGTCAGTGTAGTCATAACATAAGAAATAGTTTTCTGATTCTGATCATCTTTTTTCATTTCATTTTGTGCAATATTTTATGTACAACAGTCTCACAATGTAAAATATCACTACTTATTTACTACAGATCTCTTTTCTTATTCTCTATTGCACAAAGAGGGCAGCTGGGTGGCCTAGTGGTTAGGGTGCTGGACCTGCAATCAAAAGGTTGGGGTACCCTTGAGCAAGGTACCGTCCCCACACACTGCTCCCTGGGCAGTGCTTCACAATGCAGAGAAAGAAAGTCACTGTGCTGTGGTGTATTCACGTGTGACTATAAGGGTTAAGGAATTAAAATTAACATACTGCTACCCACTATTTGTATAGGGTACTTCATATTGAGTTTTTTTTCTACAAAAATTTTATTTTAGATTTATTTAGACAATATTTTATATTGTTCTGCACTTCTTGTTTGTGCAGTCATAAGCATAATATAAGCAATTTCATAACATAAGCAATTTCCCCCAGAATCAATGAAGCTTTCTGATTCAGTTGTCAACAACGCCCTATGGCTCCTTTAAACCTAGTAATCCTGCTAAAACCTCAGACAGCGGTCACCTCGGGTTATTTCCTACACAGTATACAGGGGATACTAAGAATAATCTAGTAAAGGGAGTCTGGCAACGTTGTTGTACACTGCAGATCTGGAGTGCAGGGCTTAATCAGTACTTATATCAATATTTATTATATATTACTGATCTCTAAGTGCAATAACATACTTCTAACTACCATCTGTGTCATTAGTTTTCCCTTAACAGTGTTACCTATCTTTAGTATTAATAAACAGCATTGACGTGGGGTTTTCTACAGATTTCCTTTAGATTTATTTAGACTATATACTGTTCTTGTCTCTATGTCTTTTAGTCATAACATGAGCAATTGCTTAAAGGACCAATAAACTTCTGATTCTGATTTAGCTGTCAGCAAAGCCCAACGGCTCCTTTAACCCTACTAATCCTGCTAAAACCTCAGGAAAGACTTCGGAAGACTCAGTAACACTTATTAATCCAGAGCCTTACAGAAACTGGCAACTTCGTTAAAACAATGGCAGTAAAAATACGAAGATTTATTTCGCTACACTGATCTGCAGTGCAGGGCTCCAAGTGTCAAGAAAGTCCAACGGATCATAGAAAGTCTAGGATTTCTCTCCTCCCTCACCTTTCTTTCTGCTACTTCCAAACCTCGCAGACTTCCCCCTTTTGTTCTTCATCCCTGACACGGAAAGTCTGACCCGTAAACGCCTCTGTTCGGGTTTATTGTCGGGTTTATCATCTCTTTATCCTCTCATTTCTCTGTTTCTGTTTTGTTTTGTTTTCAGCCCCAGCAACCGCCTCTCCACTCAGGCCGCTTCTTCTCTGGGACTCTGGGCAAAACACTCCGCCACTCATGGGCGCCACCTACAGGAGCAATCGACCAATTAACCAGGTCTTCACCTACCTGTCCAATTTTTTTACTCTCATCTTTTTCAAACGTTTGCATCATTCAATCGTGAAAATCAACAAAATAGTTATACTGTGGAATGGTGAGTTTCAGAGGAACTTCATGAATCTCCAGTGGCGATGATGAGAGCTAGAGGGCGGCTGGTGGCCTCGTGGTTAGTCAAAATGAACTTTACTGTCATCTCAACCTTGTGGAAGAATACACTACGAAACACTTAACCCTTGTAAGGTCTTCCAGTCTATGGGACCCGTTTTCAGGTTTTAGCTTAAAAAAAATGAGTGGCATTTCTATTCATAAATGTGATTTAACAAAGGTAAGGGGAACTAATTTAACATGTTTTGTTTATATTACTTGAAAATGGGATGAGGTAAACATCTGCTGAGACTTTTAACAAAAAATAGATTTCAGTATAAAATCTCTAAAATGCAATGGCTCCACCAGACCCAGTAGGACTCCCTGTGTAACCAAAAAACAAAGCCCCTAGCAGAGTTAAAATGTGCTGACCCTACCTTCATTTACCTCTTAAAATACATCAAACCCCTTAATTTGAATTAGAACGGCCATTCATTTGCAAACCAAACCCTTAATTTTTTACCATAAAAGTAGATTAAAGGCATGAGTATGAAATCCCTTAATCATTAATTCGGCAGGTTTTAAAAAGAAAGAGGAAAATTCAACATTACAGGGGAAGACTCGGTATTACTTTGATAAGGGGAGAGTCCACAAAGTAGTAAAAGGCATGCCAAAGAGATGTTTTACACTTTTGCTTTCTTATGTAAAATTTAGAGTGGGAATTTTTTCCTTTATATTTTCAGTGTGAATAATTGATAGAATTAATGCCTTCTCATGCAGAAGTTTGTAGGCAAAAAAAACATGATTATCCAGAAAAACACAACTTTATATCATAGAAATGTATATTTTCTTCAAGTTTATTTATACAAGTACATACACTAAAAGATCATTTAATGTGCTTTACAGAAACAGAATAAAACAGAGTTAGATACAATAATAGAAAATAAAAGAATACATAAAATAAACTTGAAAGTAATGCAAATGTTTAAAAGAAGGTAGAATAGAATTGTGCAGTTTTTAAAGGTTGTTAAAGCTACAGTTGCTGCAGATTTGATATTGATGGGCAGTTTGTTTCAGCAGCAAGCTGCATAGAGGCTAAACACCATTTTACCAGGATTAGTTTCATGTGTTTTCACCACTAGCTGAGCAGATCCTGCAGATCACAGAGACCCACCAGGAATATATACTTCAAACATACCAGAGATGTATTTAGGACCCAAACCATTAAGCAACTTGTACATAAAGAGTAATCCTTTTGTACCGAACTGGGAGCCACTGCAAAGACCTGAGAACTGGAGGGATGTGGTCTCTTTTCTTGGCTTTGGTTAGAACTCTGGCAGCAGCATTTTTAATGAGCTGGAGCTGTAATTGACTTTTTGAGAATCCTAGTGAGGAGAATGTTATAGTCAACCCTGCAGGAAATGAAGGTATGGTTCAGTTTCTTGTTTGACACAAAGTCTCTAACTTTGGCTGTTTTTAGGGTGCCAGAATGCTGACTTTGTTACAGCTTTGATGTGATCACCAAAACTAAGGTCTCCATCCATGATCACGCCAATGTTTTTTTTTTTTTTTACATGGGTGGATGGTCTATATTCCAGGTGGGCATTAAGAATTGATCTTCCCTCTGTATAATAAGATAATCTCCCATTTGTCATTATTTGATTAGAGAAAGTTTATATGGATCCAATTATGTACTTTATCGAGGCACAGACACAATGAATCTAATTCACTTTGTGAAAGAAATGATAAATCTGAGAGTCAACTGCATAGTTGATAGGAACATCTTTCTCTTTAAGAATTTGACCTAGTGGAAGCATGTACAGGTTGAACAGGACCGGTCCATGAATGGACCCTTGAGGGACTCCATATGGCCTGGCTGTTTTCTCACTGCATGTGTGGCGATAGAGACAAAAGTAACCCCTGCCATCCAAATATGACCTAAACTGCCAAGGGCCCATACCTGGGAGCCCAGCCCAGTTTTCAAGTCTTTTTAGTGGAATGTTATGGTCAACAGTATCAAAGGCTGCACTCAGATCTAACAGCACCAGTACGGTTATTTTACCTGCATCTGTATTCAGGCAAACACCATTTACTACCATAACCTTAATGCTTCTTCAGGAGGGGTTTAATTGCTCTGATTTTCAACAGTGCCGGACGTTTAGAGAGCCATTCACACTATGCAAGCGGTCCTATGCTAAGCTACTAAAACACGTTTAAAAAGCTTGTAAGTAGAATGTCCAGGGAACACGTAGATGGTTTAAGATGAAGCACTATTTCCTCAAGAACTCTAACATCCATACTTGGACATGATGGGTGTATTATTTCTGTTGGAGGGCATGAAGTTACTTGAGCATGTAGATCCAGTTATCCATATTTTCAACCTTGTGATTAAAACTTTGTTGCTACTACTGCATACTTTTAATTTGACCATAAATAGTTGTTTCTTTTAATTACACAAATGAGGTTTCAGATTCTTTAACCTTTTTATATACATTAATTCTGCTTTAGATGATGGAAGTAAATGTTCCAGTTTGACAAAGAGGGGCTTGCTAGATGCATTCAGTTTTACAAAAGAAAAAAAAATCTCAATCATTCTGAAGACTACATGAAACCCTTCCACCCTTAAACAGCAGGGATGAACCAAAGCATTAACTTTTAATTGCCTGAAGATACCTATGGCTTGTCTTGGATTTGTCCCAGGAATTTCTCAAAACAGCACAATCTCCAGAACTTCTTTTTCAGATATGTTTCGGAAGCTGTCAGGAGGACAGCAGTCATGATGCAATAGAAGGAGAAGCCGAATATTATCAGGAGGAAAGTGACATTTAACATTAAAAGTTTAAAGATGAAGAAAAATGCCACAATGATAAGGGTGGTGAGATACACTCCCACTAGAGAGACAGTTATCTTGCACACGGTCAGGTAGGAGTCCAAACTCTGCACTTGGGTCTGGTTCTTACGAAGTGTCAACACATGCTGACACAGATAGACCACCATTCTGAGGGAAGCCGGTAGCATGATCATCAGAGGTAAAGGGCAGAGAAAACACAGAAAAGTCATACTGTAGATATCTGTATCAATCGGTGGAGCGAACATGGGAATATTACAGGTAAAATAGGTGGCATTTGTGGTGTTCGAGGTGTTGTTGATACCATATGCCATCCTATTGACTGGCTCAGATCCAGGAGTGTAGAGGGTAAAGAAAGGGAAGAACAAGAGGAAAGACCCCAGACAGCTCAGCAGCAGGGCAGAATTGGTGATGAAGGAGATATTCCTCTTTAGAACTCTGAAACATTCACTGGAGAAGTTCACAACTTTCACACAGTAGAACACACTCAGCCATGCAATGGACCAAAAGCTCATACAGTTACTGCTGAGCCACAGATACAACATGGTCAGGTATTGAGGTTTGGTTATCATATTGCATAAAATCACTGGATTCAAGGTAATAGACACCATAATAACGAAACAGGACAGTACCAGAGTAATGTTGCTGATGGAGATGGAGATTATGATGAGGCCCGTGGTTTGAACGCTTGTGGTCTTCCGCTGTTTTTGGATAGTCATTACAAGGTTAAAGGAGTTCCACACCACACCAGTGCCCACCATTACACCTAACGCAATTAATTCGCAGAGGAGTTCAACAAAGCCCATTATGTTGCTTAACCAGGAGCACAATAACGCACCTAAGATCCACTTTGTCTTATAGACAGATAAATGAATGGCATATGCAAAGTGAGGCTTCGTGTGAGTATAGATGAGGCAATACTAGGCCTGGCGTTAAATGCAAAAACACAAATTAGTGGTTGCAAAGTTTCTGCCTAATTTAAGACACCAGACGACATGCAAATTCAAAATGCCACATTTTAGAATTCTTTGTCTGTACAGCTTTTACAGAAAGAAATTGGACAGGCTGATCCAGAGGCCCAGCTCTGTTATAGGATGCCCTCTGGACCCAGTGGTGTTGGTGTGTGACAGGAGAATGGGGGCTAAGCAGCTTCAGTGGCGGCTGCTGCACCTACGGTGTGGGAAGGAGAGATTCCGCAGGTCTTTCCTTCCAGATGCTGTCAGACTCTACAACAAACATACACACACACACACACACACACACACACACACACACACACACACACACACACACACAACCAAACAAGGACTCATAAGTGAAGTAGTTTCTCTTGTCTGCACTACAATCATTCTGGTGCAACATGTGCAATTTTTTGGGCAAAAGATTCCTCTGTTCAAAGAGAACAGTCTTTCTGGTGCATTATTACAGTTTTTTATCAATATTTGCTGTTACTAAGCACCTAAGGAAACTCCAAGGTGCCAGTATATGTTATATTCGAAGATTAACTATTAAAATTAGGAGCTGTGTGTGTCCATGGGCCGCTTCTATGATGCTCCCTGTAAAATCAGGCAGCCATGTGGAGAAAGCAATCTGGCTCTGGCTCCCTCCAGGCCATCAGTTGGCTCTGTGGACCTAGGCAGGTCTGACACTGTGGCTAAGTCAACTTCCTACTTACAACTTAAGAGGCTGTTAGTGATGTTTGTTTAAGTATTCATCAGAAACCAGGCCAAACTTTTTTGTATTCTGGGAAATTGGCACTTCTTCACGCCATTATAAACATGTATGAGTGTTTAAGAGTGGTGGGGTGAAAGTGACTTCACAGCAGGACATTTAGCCCATTCTGAAGTTGAAGCTGAAGTTGAGGTTTATTGTCATATGTACAAAGTACAGTGTAAAGAGCACAATGAAATTCTTACTTGAACACCCTCTT
>JBBIGB010219648.1:0-12500 GCA_037577075.1 Alestopetersius hilgendorfi
CTGTGTGTGTGCGTGCGTGTGTGTGTGTGTGTGCATGTGCGTGCGTGTGTGTGTGTGTGTGTGTACACACAAAATCAGCAAAAAGAAGAGATTCAGCAGGAGCTCCGCAGGCTGGAGCGGATGATGGCCCTGGTGTCGGAGGCTCTCCAGAAGAAGGAGAATGAATCAATAGTCCCAGGCCCAAAAGATGGTCCCACTTTCTCAGAACAACACTCAGGTGCTCAGGAGCTGTGCACATAAAACTGAATTACACTGGGTTACACAAGACTAGACCTGGGCTTTTCAATTCTCACACTTCATTCTCAAAATTACAGAAATATTTTAGTACCACAGTTTAAGTCTACAGGTGCTCACATGCAATATGTTGCTATAGAAACTGCGAATATATCACTATCAGGGTTTATCTTTTTATTACATTTTCTTTGCTTGCTCAGTTATTGTTAAAAGGTGGACATGTCTTAAACATTTCTACTTTTTATGGAGTATTTGAGATATATTTATTAAAATACACAAAAATGTAAAGTGCAGTCCTAAGCTAAATATTGTTTGGTTTTTTTTATACCAATCTGCAGAAGTGCTACACATCAGTTTCTGGAAGTACAGAGTTTAGTGTTAATTCAGATTTCACACTTCAAAGAAACTCACAAAAGGCTCTGCAATAAGTTGAATGAACATAAAAGCGCTAAGAGTTGTTTGGTCCCTGACACACAGCATGTCTGCCCACTCTAAACTGCCTTTTAACTTCATTTTGCAGCTGCTGACCTCGATGAAGCGGACCGGCGCTGTCCAGGAAGCCCAAAGGACATGTACGTAATTAAATTACATTTACCTTCGCCGCCTTTAGCTCTTGGTCAGAAATGTACTACATTACAAATAGTGTCTTTCAGAAGGTCTCCTTACCACTTCACTTTGTAATTAATGCTGAAGGAATGGGAAAAGGTGTGTGCATGTGTGTAGGGATGATTAGTGGGTGATAAATCTCTGTAGACAGCTAAACAATCTCCCGAAAGAAGCCCGGATTCGCTAATGTTTAAAAGAAGAAAGTCATTAATAAGTGAACGTTATTTGTCACAGAGAGTACTTCTCTGTTGCCACTGTAATTTATCTCTTTCACTGTGGAGCAACATCCAACCTAACATGTACCCACACATGCCATAGAGCTTTATCCCTTAGAATGAAGAGAGAGCGCATAGTGTTACTCAAATTATCTTGGGGACTACTCTGAAGTCTCTAAAGCTTCCATCACATTTATAGCATCATAATGTTATAGGCTAAAGTGTGTTTTGAGTTGCATCAATGTTAAAAGAACGGATCTGTGTCATACCTCGACGACCCTCTATACACTAGCTAGCATTAGACTCCCTGGAAATAACATTAACACTGTGATTGTTAGTGTTCACCACATACTCTCTGTGTTTTGCGGTTGTTATGTGCTTATTGTTTTTGTCTGATGAACTTCATTGGCACTCCTCTCGTCTTGACTTTTTTTTTCCCCCTCCTGAACTGACGTACCCCTCATGTTACTTTTATTGCAATAAGATTAACATTTACAGCAGAGTGTTTTTTTCTCTATACTGTGATGCCAATTCACAGATGCTGTAAATTCACATTTTAAAACTGATATTAAACGTATTTTTTCCTGGGACTGTGCCCCCGAATCCCTGTAGGGTTTTTGCATCCTTATTACTTTTTTCATTCCTGCTGAGTTTGCATCCCTGAAGTATTTCATATTTGACTTTACTGACATTCTCAGTGAATATGAGCTAATATACCCCCAGTCCCTTGCATGAGTGTTTCAGGTTTATGATTCAACAGGCTGTTTTTTATTGCTGCAATTAATTCGTATCACGACTGCCGCTCTTCCTCCCCAGGCAAAGCGACCCTGATTCTGGCAAAGATCATGTCTGTGTGTACCCAAGCTCCAAAGCTCCAGACAACCTGGAAACCCCCCAGTACCACGCACCTCTAACTAGAGGCCAAGCAAAAGCGGGTAGGGCTTTACAAATGAATTAATTTGACATTTTGATTTGCGTTTTCAAAGCAATTATTCAGTTTTACAGTGCTCAAACATCCTGTTCTTACTCAATTATTGATTAGATAACTATGAATATTTCCCCTATAACTGAGTTTTCTCTTATCTTTTTTTAATGCAAGAATCAAAATTTCAAAAGGCTGTTTGTTACTGCGCTTTTAAGGCTATATGTGTATGAGCTCTTGTCCTGATTGACTGAATTGTACCGACTGGCTGTATTGTACAGTCGTTTTGTTCTTAATGGGCAGGACAAACAGCTGTAGGCTGATAATGCAAATATATCTAAATGTGTTCATCACAACCATGATGAATTCAAAACAGGCAGGTTGTTTTTCATGTGTAGACTGGGGAGTTTCTGCATCTGCAGGTCAGGTCATTAACATGTACGTTCTTTGTCAATAGCACCATTGCTAGTGTGTAGTTAAGAGACTGTAGCCCATAGTTTATCCATTCCCTAGATCTGTGGTTATTGCTGGATATTTTTGGGCAGTGGACCACCCTCCACCAAGCAGCCGCAATGATGTGTTTAAAACAGATTGACTGCTAATGAGTGGAAGGGGATTAACTGTTCAGCAGATGGGCTACAGTCTTGTACACCTGTTGCCAAATAGTTTTGTTGATTTGCTAAGAACAAATAGGTATATCCATTCTCTAAATTGAACGTTCTAAAACATATTTTGTGTGTAAAAAATAAATAAAATTACACCATACATTTTGCATAGGGCACAATTTCTAATATGTCAATTTTAGCATATAAACAGAAATTATACACTAAAATGTAGAGAAATGTTCTCGGTAGTGTCCTTATTTTTACGCTAGTGTTTTAGAGTCTAGTATGTTTTGCTATTTAACTTGGCCAGTCACTACATACTGGTACACAGGGTTGCATGTAAACAATTAGAATGCAGCTGTCAAATCCTGACCATCTTGACTTCAGACACTCCGCATGTGGGCCGAGCATGTAAAGCTGAAACTAGGTGTACTTGATCCTTTGCGTAGGCCTAGAGGCAGTGGAGCTGTAAGACAGTGGCCACAGATTGAAAGCAAGGGATTTCTGATAAAGTGGCAATGGAAATGCAAGGTATGCCTAAAATATAAGACCAAACCACTAATGATACAGTCCTTTAGCTTACTGTGTCATTTCCTACATTTAATGTAGTATCTGCTTCGTTGATCTAATTAAGGGAGATACAATTTCCATCATGGTTTTGTTTTGTATATTCAAACCCCATTTCGTTAGCCATTATCATGATTAGCTCTCTACCGAGATCCTTACTACTGAGTCGAGCTGAGAGAGAGATGCCATTAGAGACGTTCACAGTTAACATAGTTTACCTCTCGCTGTGCCTAGTAGGCCATTGCACATGAAGATCCTGTTGAGTTATGCTTCTCTGATGTAATGAGCTTTTGTTCAGTCAGATCTGGAAACTGAAGAGCTCCTTTCATGAATGTGCAATGAGTTTAATGAGTTTCTCAAGCATCATTCTGCTCGCTTTCCTTGTATGAACTGGATGATTGCCATTTGAAAAACTTTGTTACAAAGACTGTAGATGCACAATCAATCATTACTGTTCCCTGTCTTTATCCTAGCAAATGACATGGTTTTCATTGCAATCTTAGTCATCCCTGAATTCGTACACATTTCAACTTTGACGTTAGTTTTCCCACACCGAGTGCTTTGGCAAAATGCTGTCTGGCATGAATATCATCTTCAGATGAAATCTCCTTGTAAGGGAACAGTTTGGTATAAAAAGTTCATCAGACAAAACCGATGTTCGATGTCAGACTTGGCTATAAGGTTTCTGACACTGTAACGTATCTATTTTTATAAATACAATCAGGGTGCGGTGAAAGGTTTCCTCTGTTCTGTATGACAAAGGGAATATAGTTTCACGTGGGCAAATAAATTATTTTGCCCACATTAACATGCTATACTAATAAGCCCCTTAAATAGCACCAGTTGTCATTTTAGCAGCAACAGCTGCAACCAAACACTTCGCATCACACTTACCTGTGTTTTCTGTATTATCCACCAAACTGTAATTTTAAGATAACAAAACTTGTGTTTTTACATGCTGTGGCATTGCAACAGCTCTTATCTAAGCTAATTCATCTCATCATCTAATTCACTGCAGTTTATTCGTTCATCTAAGGAACACCACCTAGCTTGCTAAATAATAGTAGAATCAGCTTGGAAACATTTCTTTGATAGCAGACATAGCGCCAAAAGAATATTTATGTTAAATAATTAAATAGACATACGCTGTCTCTTGTGCTCTCCATGTGTTCTCAAAGTTTAGCAAATATCTCTGTCCTTAACAAACAGATGCAAATGGGGGTGTGGCTAATTCACACTCCTTCATGAACTGGACTGTGATGGTGTAAAATCAGGTTTGCTTTGTGTTGATTAAGAACTAAATAACACGATAATCTAACTCTGAAACCCTGATTTTGCTGTGAAGTGACTTAGTCTGTACATATGAGGGTGTGTAAGTCCATGTTAGATACATGTCATCGTTTCTTCTTGCGCCTCTCTTTCATTGTTATAATACTGCTTTACCTGAAGCCTTTAGAAGCATTGCTAGCACATTCTAAACTCACTGCACCCAATAGTAAAATCATTTCAATACAGAAGCAACAACAAAAAGACCAAAGTATAGTATTTAGCATCCAAATTCTGCCTGTCACACAGCCTGTACCTCGACTGTCACTCATTCATTTGACACAAGGCTTCTCTGAGGATTTGCATACATTTATGTAAGCCATTAAAGCATTATATGCCGGCCTGTCGGAATGGGTTTTGTTTTTTAGCGGCGGTAAACGTCCCCTAATGCGAATATATTGCAAGAAGATTACAATGAAAGCATCCTTCTCTGGGGAGCCTCAAAGGAACAAAGCAGAAGGCATGACGGTGGTGTTCAATTGAGTCTAAAAATGCCTTCTGCTGCGAACCGAGAGCTTTTTAGTTTTTTCAGTAGTGTTAAGACATGCACAGTCTTTGTCAACTTTTACATTTTGTTATAAATTATGCAGAGTTTTCTGAGCAAAGGCTCTCTTTCTTAATTGGAACCTATAATTTCTTTTGCTGCATCACATGAGATGCTGTTTGAAAGTTTAAGAACTTAAGTGAATGTGTTTTTAAAGTCTTTTTTTTATTATTTACTTTGTATGGTTGGTGGAGGCACATGCGTAAATTCTTGGCTCTGTTAAAAGGCTTTTACATGCATTATTAAATGTCGTTCCGGTAAAGCAACTCCATGATTGCTCCTCAGTGGCGCAAAAATGCATCAGGATGTAATGATCCGAAGGTGACTTTTTGATGCATCAGCACTGGAACGTCTGAGTCAATTACCGTTGACTTTAGGGATGCACAGAAATATCAACCACCAAAAGTTTACAGCAGAAAAGGGCTGAAGTGTTATACATGGGGCTTAGGATTCTGTTTGATTGCTGATACCGGGCTCACAATTCGATACTCACATATTTTGAACAAAATTTGAGTGAGCAAAACTGTAGACTGTCTTTGGTTTTGGCACAATTTACTACTGTCGCTAGAGACAGAGGGCAGGAGTGCGGGATTGGCTTGTTGATACTGTTCAACAAGTGCAGCTGCATGATAACTCATGATTAATTGTATGCTCACTCTTCACAGTGCCTTGTTAAATGTCTAATGTGCACTTTGTCACGTTTTTGCATTGGGAAGTATACATTTTTTGAAGCTTTGCTACACCCCTAAAAATTGTATTTTTGCTGCTTTAGTTTTAGAGAGACAACAAAGTATTTTACAAGTCATGTAATTAAAAGGCAATGTAAAGGTAATGAGAAACGGTAATAAATGTGGTTTATCCGAGTGCTTTTCTGCCACTGGTGAGCTCAGAGAGTTACACCGACAATGAAAAAGTCGGGTGTTGGGAACATCACTTTGTTTTCTCTGAAGGACATTATATAAGTCATTGGTAATCAGAATGAGATATTCAGTGCCTTCTCCACTACAGATTTGATTTCAGTTGAAAACAAGTCGATGGAGATTTCCCACCATTCCCATCTGTAACCAGTTGTTTTTTAAATCGTGCCAGAAATGATTTTCCATGATAAAAATATATTTTCTGTGAAGTTCAGTGGATGGTTTTTAAATAAATCATTTGTAAAGGAGATCTGGAAATAAGTTTGAGGAACCCCCTTATATTAATAACTGCTACATTTGAAGAACCATTAAAATACATGAAGGTTCTTGTACCTTCAAAAGATTTTAGCAAAAAGATATTTGAAGGAACTGTAGTGGTTCTATTATGGCACTGCTTGAAAGAGCCCTTGGTAGTATTTGTTTTATTTGAAAGATTATTCATGGACTTCATTACTAGGTGAAGATACAGACAAGTAGACACCACAAGCACAAACGTGGGTCAGTCAAATTGATTTGCTGTGACATTAGAGAATTACATCCCTTCTGTTCCGGTGTTTCATCAGCAGGGCAGCGGGCCAGGAGAAGCCATCAGAAAACTCAGAACAGCAAAAGACAATCCCTGCAGAAGTTAGAAGCTGGGCCTGAAGTTAAAGGTGACTGTATTACCAAGGATATAACTACAGACCCAGTAGAGGGAAAAGACGTGAATGAAGCTGAGAGAAAAACATCCAGAGAAGGCATGTGCAGACTGGGAAGTAACAACACAGCTGGCAAGATGGAACTGGTGGCTTCTGGGCTCAGTGCCAGCGAACTGGTAGGGAGGGTGTGGGTGTGTGGGTGTGTGGGTGTGTGTGTGTGTGTCAAAACGTATTTAACTAGAGTTTACTTCTGTAATTTTATAGTAAAGGTACAGGGTTGATGTAGCTAACAAGTATATAAAACATATAAACCAATGACCATAACTGCATGCCTAAATCATCACACATGCATGTTAATTAATCTCTTAGACTTGCTTATATGGTTTCAGACACTGCATGACACGCGGTCTAATATAAACATGGACAAAAGGTCTTGGTTTATGAAAACTTCATAGTTTCCTAATTTAGGAACAATCCCATTGGTGTCCCAAGTTCTGTTTTAAGCCTGATTTTACCATTTAAGACTTCATTTGGAAAATCGATTATCGTAGGCAGCCATAACAAGTAGCATAAGTAACATTAACTAATATATTGTCTTTCATTTTTCAGGTTGCAAAATTTGAGGATAAGAGTACTGTGGTCTTTTTATGTATTAATTTATTTATTTAAACCTGGGAAATGGACTAATTTTTTTTTTTTTTGGTTTTGTTTATCTCAAGGGCTCATTTTTTTTACAACCTTGTTTCCATTTTCGTGCTTTTATTTATAGTCGTCGACATCTCTTTGTCCCTTGCATTTAAATAGACTACTTTTTGTTTACTGTGACTTTAATATATAAATAATCAGCAAAGCTAACCTGCATTGGCTGAATAGTTGCCTCTGTGTTTTTTTTTTTTTGTTTGTTTGTTTTGTTTGTTTTTTCACAAAAGCAGTGAATTCAAAACAGGCTCTATTTGCAGATCATTTGAATTTGGGCTAGTATTAAGTGGTATTTTAAAAAAACTGCGTTTATAAATTACTATATTATTAAGCAAAAAAAAAAGAACATTAGGATTTACATGATATGAACCCTGACCAAGGTTATTAAAACGCGTAGTTTTATTTGCCATTAAATGCACTTTACGGTGTTTTTTTTTGTGTTTGTGTGCAAATACACTGACTGCTTGGTAACGATCAGTTTTCAGCCTTAACTGACATATCATTTGTACATTAAGATAGGATTCATTTATGTAGTGTGAATTTGTTTATCTTAAACATGTCAGATCTTTCATTATGCATCCCATAGACAATAATATAAAATCATAATTTGTGTCCCAAAGAGTGATAATGCGCCAAAGAGCAAATCATTAATACTTTTACAGGAAGAAAATATGTTGTTGTCAGAAGAAAACCTTGTCGCCAGCAGTAAAACATTCTTAATTTAAGTCACTTTAAAAAGACAATTTTCTGTTTCTGTTTATCATAAGACATTCACACAACATAAATGCCACATTCTTCTTATCTGAGTATGTGTTGTATTGTTTTGAGTTGAATGTCGACCTTTCTCTTTCTGTGTAGGCGATGGTAAAGAAATTTGCAAGGAAGTTGGATGGAAGTTTAAGTAAAGAGATGACTGTCAGTACCACCCATGTCATTATCAAGACAGGTATGCATTTTCCCACATCCATACATATCATTAGTGTCCAAACAAATCTTTATATCTCCCAAAGGATAACTTTAGAAACGGCTGTAATCAACTATTTGTGTACTTCTCATCAGTTTTTTTTTGTATGTCTTGTCTCCTTCCAAGTGAGGTCACGTTCTGCTCCAGATAGACTTCATTTAAAATACACAAGTATACTCCCCCATACACTCTCTGCCAGTGGTAATTACTCCCTCTGTTGAATTATTTTTATATCAAAGCCATCCCTTCCAAAGCAGCATATTAGCGAGTGCTATTAAGACAGTCTACTTAATGGCGGTGTTGCCCAGGCAACAGACTCAGGTCCTTGATCTTTCTCGGGAGAGGTGGACCCAGAAGGTGGAGGAGAGCAAAGCTTTCGGCCATTTAATAGAAGACAACTGGGTAGGGTGGGTAGCAGGCATTTTAGTAGTCTGCCAAGCTGCCTTGCACATTCACAGATAAAGTCTTTAATCATTTCCATCAGAACCATGACCCTCTGAACTTCTCAAGTCTAATTATCATAACCCACTCATTCAGCTATCTTTGCCTAGCCGGAATGGTGTCTGTAGGGGAGGAACAATTACCAATGGTATAAAGACACTTAAAGCTATAAACATAATAGTGGTAGAGTAATGGAAAAAGAAACATAAAATGGTCATTTGTCATTGATGTCATGACAAAGTTTTATACTGTTTCCAACCACACCCACTTATTGTCAAGTGCAGCGTGTAGCAATAGCACACTGGCTAATTAGTTTTTAATGCAAGCCTAATGACTGCATCTTCAGTAAATCCAATACAGTGCGTCTCTGTGGCATTGCTCAGTAGGCTTATCAGATAAGGTTTTCAAAATTTCTCATATTACTTCTGTGCAACTGATTCATTTCGACAGTTTTAAAGCACATCTTTCTGAGGCAACTGATGTTTTACTTCTCACAATTTTTTCAGTAGAGTGTATATTCAAGAGAGCCATATATACTTACATACATATATGCGTGTGCGTGTGGATCCATTATGGTCTTAATCAACCTCAGAGCAGCTGTCATTACAATTTATCTAATGCATTGAACTAAAACCCAAGCAGGACTCTCTGGCCGTTTTCGAATAGTTTATCTCATATTTGACAAACTTGGCATTAGGACAATGTCCCCGATTTAGGGTTTTGTTATGGGACAACAATTCTTCTCTTGCCAGAAAGGGTGATCAGGAAAAATTCATAAAGGTTTATATTTGTGTTGACAAACTAGTTAGACTACCAGTGCGTCACAATTGACAAAACTGAATACTTGGTACCAAAACCCAGAACTGATCGTTTCCTCAGATTACAGGACCTTCTTGTGTAGGACTCATCCAGCTTGAATAGGGCTTAAAATGAATCTGAAACTGGTTGGAGACTACTTGTTATACTCTCTACTTTATTTTGGCCATTGCAATACAACCCTCAATCCCAGATGTCCCCCCTGTCCTGCATAGTTTAGTTTTTGTGTCTGCTCTTACACACACAGTTCAAGCCAGGAAAGGTTTGTTAGCTACTTCATCAAACTTTTCCTGGTTTGATGAAGTGAGGGAACTCCAGGTCCAGAGTTGGGAAAAGTTGTATTCTGATCCTGACTTCTGACTGCTGTGTCATTTAGGTCACCAGGTGCATTAAAACACAACATGCAAGGCAGGTTGTGAGCCACTAGAATTGACTGTATTCATGATTATTTTGGGATCAATTATATTGTATAGTCACTAAATGCTTTTCTTTGTATATGGAAATGCCTTATACTTAATGATCATTAGTGTCTAAAATCAGCTATTTCCTAAAAACTTCCCAAAGAGCCTAACAACTCCTTTGGCATGGTTTGGCAACACCTTTGCCACTTAGTAATATGACTGCAAAATGTAATTCCTTTCATGAAAAGCTAAAGTTAACATTAACATTTAAAGCTGGTTTACAGATGTGGCACAGGAAGAGATTGTAAATCTGTTTCTGCACAGTTACAGTTACGGCATGTTACGTGTTCTCTTGCTCCAGATGAGCACCTGGTGTGTGAACGCACACTGAAGTACTTCCAGGGGATCGCCAGCAGGAAATGGGTGGTCAGCTACCTGTGTAAGTATTGATGGTCCTGTTGTGTGATTTTTCAGTTATAGAGCACGATGAAGTATCCAAGAAAGCATTGAAATTATAATCAATAGAATACAATTCTACATGTAACCCAGATGTCAGTAAAGATATTCTTGGAACCCGAATATTGCTTCTTTATTTCTGAACTTTGCTAACACTGGAAGTCTGTAGTCACCCGAGTAGCCATAATCATTTCCGTAAACATATACATCTCTCAACTTGCAGAAACCCTATTCAACTCTTCATAAAGAAGGCAGATGTGGATGTGGTTTAGGAGTCAGAATGACTTACTGTGAACAATTAAAATGAACAAAACCGCTTGGTCATGGATATTGTTTTAGATAGCAATAGCGCTTGAATTCACAAAGCAGTCATGGATTAGAGCTCTGTTGCACTGTATTGATGGATCTGGGATAAACTGAAGCCTTGGTGCGGTGAGGAAATGATTAAAGCTATCTGGATGACTTGCCCTCTAGTGTTAGCAATGTTAGCTTTCCAGATATAGTCTTAACCAATGTCTGGACTTCAAAAGTGTCTTGGCAAGTCGACTGCATTTGGGGTAAATTAGATTTTTTATTTTTTTGCCAAACTGTTGCTTTAAGTGAAAATCCATTTTCGTGTTAATTAACATATTAGTATAGTGTCACCATAAATGTAATGTTTACCTCTTCTAATCCTTTTGCAGTTTTAAACTATTTGCATTGTTTACATCATGTTGTTCCAGGGATCTTGGAGTGCTTCAAGCAAGGCCAAATTCTAGATGAGGTAAATGTGTATTTATGATGTTATATATGTTTATTTGTTGACATTTATACCATGACTGAAAACTGATAAACATGCTAGATATATAGCATAGAAGCATTCAGTCACTACTCAAAATATTCTTGGCACATAATTAAAAGAATGAGAAAAAACAGGTTAAACTTGCATACGATTTAATTTTAATTAGCAGAGCTTATATGCGGTTGCTTTAGGCAGCTTGAACAGCTGGGTAAAATATGTAGTCTCACATAACTTTCTTCCAAAGGACGCAAAAGTATTATGGACAAAACTCTCACATAATTGCATTACAAAGCACTGCTGAAACTGAAATGCTCCCTAATGCATGCAAACACAAATAGTCAATATCCTCCTAAAACCTTCCCTTTTTTCTAGGTTCAGTTTGAAGTCCGGGGAGACGTTGTTAATGGACGCAACCACAGTGGACCCCTAAAAAGCCGGACCACTGCAGATGATGATGTGAGTCCAAACTTTGAGCACTCAACACGTTGCTCTAGTATTTTATACTGTGCTGTATTCTGATTCTGACCCAACCTCCAGTTATCCCTAATAGACGGGCTGGTTTGTACAGTTAGGTCCTGATGTACAGTTCGGTCCATAAGTATTTGGAGATTGTTGCAATTGTTGGAATGTTCTCTCTGTATACCACCACAATGGATTTGAAATTAAGCAATCAAGATGTGACGGAAGTCTGGAACATATTGACATCAAAAGTTTTTACCCATGGCATGCCTTGCCAGGCCTTAACTGCTGCCTTTTTTTTGTTTTGTCTTCAGTAACTGCAAAGCAGGCTCCATTGGTTTGAGATCAGGTGATTGACTTGGGCATTGAAAAATATCCCCTTTTTTTTAACTTGAGAAACTATGGGATTGCACAGTATTTTGGGTCATTATCAATTTGCACTGTAAAACACCTTCCGATCAGTTTTGCAGCATTTCACTGAATCTGAGCAGAGAATATAGCTTATACTCTTCTGCTACATCTGTAGGAAGACACAATCAATAAACACCAGTTACTATTGTTCTGGTACAAGCTGATCTATGTTTCTTTCATCCAAAGAACCTTATTCTGGGCTTTTTAAGACGTTTTCTGGCAAAATGGTAATCTGGCCTACCTGTGTTAGCAGTGGTTTGCATCTAGAGGAAAGCCCCCTGTATTTACATTCCTGAAGGCATCTCTTGATTGTAGACTTTGACTGTGATGTGTCTACCTCTTTTTTTTTTATCTGGAGTGCTCTTTATCTGACTTGATGATGTGAAGGTTCTTTTCTTCAAGGAAAAAAGTCCTCGATCATCCACCTTCAGTTTTGTGTGGACCCTGGTCTTCCAGGCCTGCTGATTTTGCTGAGCTCATCAGTGCATTGCTTCTTTT
>JBBIGB010220375.1:0-10496 GCA_037577075.1 Alestopetersius hilgendorfi
TGTGTGTGTGCGTGCGGGTCTGTGTGTGTGTGTGTGTGTGTGTGTGTGTGTGTGAGAGTGAGAGAGCGAGATTATGTGTGTGTGATTCTGACGCTAAACTTAGCTCCCTCACTCTAGGGAGAGACCGTCCTGTTTTCGCTGAACAGCATTCAGGTGGATGTGTCCAGAGTGGAAGGTCCAGTCTTTGTAAGCAGGTCAGTGAGGAACAGGACAAGCTCTAACACCAGTTTCAGTAAGAAAAAGACGTATCTCACACCGGAAGAAAACGTCTTTGTTAGAATATATATAGAAATGATCTATTTACTGAGTTAAGTGTGTGGTAGTGGCCTATTGGGTAGGATACTTGCCTCTGGACCAAGAGGAAAAGGGAGGAAACCTATTAGGAATTTGATTTTTATCTGAATTATTGTGAATTTGAAACTCAAAGAAAAACAGCTCACTGCTATAAGAAGAATACAACCTTCAGCTCACCATACATGTACACCCCCCCCACAGAAATCATTAAAACATAAGTTAAGCTGCAGTATAACAGACAGAAGAACAGCTTGTTAAGTTAATGCAGAAAAAGAGCAGGTATCTCCATTAGGCTGCAGGTATTTTCCCTGTGACATAATTACCTGACCTTAAAGTGAACAATGCCTTTGGAGTGCCCGCTGCACTGTGCATGACTGGAAAGGCTAAACGACAGCCAGACTATCAGCAGTGGAACTGTGATGGTAATATATAGATTCGTTGATTACAAGTTTGCAGAATATTTCCAGAAAAAGGTTAGTATGCATTTTTTTCTCTGCTGTCAGAGATCATATTTTATCGTTGTATAAGAAAGCCCATAATTGTCAGAACTCTGTTGCCTCTTACTTCTCATCAGCAGCAGCACAGACACCAACAGTCCCATACAATAAACTGGGGCAGCTGGTGGCCTAGTGAATACGAAGTTGTCCCTGGGATCAGAAGGTTGTGGGTTCAAATCTCAGGACTGCTAGTGGCACCACTGAGGTACCCTTGAGCAAGATACTGTCCTCATACACTACACATCGGGCACCCCTCACTTTGGTTAGAACTCCATCAGGGCCCTATCACAACACGTGTTGTGACGTTTGTTTTTGTTAAACATGTCTCAGACTGACAGAACTTGCGTCAAAAACCCCCCCAGAAACTCTCTTCAAGGACAGCCCATTGGAAAAGGTGTGTGACCTTGGCTTGCTGCAAGGACCAGGCTTTCAGACCTTTGTGTTGTCAGATGCCGTTAGAGGAGGGGACATCGCAAGCAGTGTATGAAGAAGCAGAAGCAAAGCAACTAGATGTGGTTGCTACGCTAAAAGCTAATGCTAGCCAGCCAATCTGCCAGTGTTTGCTCCTGGACTGCAGCAAACTGCCCAGGATGAGTTTAGAGACTGTCGTATTTTTGTTTTTACGGAGATGTGGTTCTGCAACACCATTCCGGAAAAGGCAATCCAGATTAGCAACATGCAGATGTTACACAGTGACTGCAATGTCGCGCTAAGTGGAAAAATGTGTGGTGGTGGCTTGTGTGTTTATGTCTACACTGACCAGTGTGTGACCATTGTACTGGTCTCTAGCTACTACTAACCACTGCTGTAGTCCACTTGTGACTGTAGTCCTTTTATTTACAACGAGAATTCACCACTATGCTCAAAGTCGCAGTGTATTTCCCACCCAGTACTAACAAAGCGCTAAACAAATTTTCTGGAGGCATAAATGAGCTCCAAAACTCACACCCAGATGGACACAAATCTCAAGGCAGTTCTCCTTAAAGTTCTCCTTCCATCAGTATGTGGACTTTATAATGAGAGGGCCTGAATGTGCTGGACTGTGTGGGGACTCCTGCTCCCACCTTGGCTACTCTGCCACTTAGTTTGCCACATTTAGAGAGACTGCGGCCTGTGGCAGCTCTACCAATCTGAAGGAGAACAAGGCGTTAGCGTCCGTCTCCAAGAACATCAGCACACACCCCGACCAGACGCCAAGGAATCTCCTTCAGCTCAGGTGATAAGGCTGCCCTAAAAAAGCAAGATCTAACAGTCGTGGTCCCTGAGAGGAACAAAACGTGCACATGCTCAGAAAATCTACAGGACACTGGGGACGTACAGCGCAAGTGGCAGGGCATTTTTGTCTAGGGTTATGTATATCTGGTTCTGGGACACAGACCCACTGTGTGACCAAAATAACATGCAAACAAACAACAGTCCAACATTAACAGCTACAGTCCTGCACCCCTACAATAACACCTAAAATAATCCACTCTAGCACAGCATGCCAAGCAAAAGCTGACCCACCTCCACAGTTCAGTACGGTAGCAGTAAAGCCTGCCATGGTGGTTAATGTGGTTCCCAGGCTTGTTGAAGACTCTGTAAGTAAGAGTGAAGTGTGTGTAAAGGCCAGGCGTGGGTCTGTATAAAGGCCAGTCGTGGCTCTGTATAAAGGACAAGGTTACACCACACTTCCGGTCATTGTTGGCAGGCTGGCAGGAAGGTGATAGCAGGTTGTTTCCTTTGTGGGGTGGCAGAATTTGTGATCAAAGCACAGACACCACAAGCAGATACAGCCAGTAGCAAACTCATACTGTGGAAAAAATACTTATAAAAGAAACTTCTGTTCTGGGAAAAGAAATAAATACCTGGCAAAGAAACGACATTCACACAATGCATTAGCGTTAGCGTGTAGCCCTCAGGGCTAAATCCAGTGTTAGTCATTAGTGAGATGCTTTAATAGATAGGGCGGGGTTAGAGAACTGCTACCAGGCAACCACCATCATCACTGGGACAGAGGCCGCTTTGAAGTACTGATCTTCATTTAACAGAGACTTAGTTTAGCTCCCATATCAATTTCACAGGAAAAAGTCAAAAACCTTAACAAAATCTCAAATAAGCACTGATTAGACACTATTACACACGAAGTACACATACACACACAGAACCTGTCATTCCTCTTCTCGAGATGCTTCGGCAATATATCTGTTTCAAAAAATGTGTAGGATTACAAGTGACTCTGCTGCCTTCCACAGAACAGCTATGACAACCACACCTTTAAATCACACACACTCACAGTCACTTCCAAAAAAAGCAATAGTGTAAAAAAAAACAAGATGCAAGGAGACAGAAAATAGCACAGAAGCAAGAGAGAGAGAGAGAAAGAGGAGAGACAAAAGGCAGAAATAGACGCAAAAATCATGAGTTAGAGATTAAGAGAGTTTCCTGTGTTTCTGTTTGTGTGTGTATGCAGTACTGCAGTATAGAGCAGTTAGTGACACTGTTAGCAGTTAGCTCAGCATTACTGAAGACACACAAAACTGTAGGAACATCATGGAAAATTGCTGGATATTCCAGCACTATCCACGATGCTATATCACTCATCATTTCAGCGGGGTCAGCATATGAATGCTTCACTGAGAACCTTTTTAAGTACACGAGTCGTGGAGAAGAAAAATCCAATCCTCTCTGGAAAGCATGTATACAAAAGGAAAGATCTTGAAGATTATAAAATCATATGGGAAGGATGGATGAGGCAGATTGGAGACTAGAAGAAAAGCAGAACACTTAGATACAATCTAATTCTGCGTTCTTGGCTCTGTGCGTTAGACAGTATCCTATCCTACATTATATGGCAAATGGCAAATAAAAATCTTGAATCTTGAAGTATATGGACAGTTGTATTGGAACATTGTTAATTATTGAATTCGGGTGGCCCCTTGCTTCCAGTGAAGGACAATATAAATGCTTCAGTATACCAACACATTTTGGACAGCGCCATGCTTCCAACTTTGTGAACACAGTTTGGAGAAGAGCCTTTTCTATTCCAGCATGCCCCATAAAAACATGGCTGGATGAGTTTGGTGTGGAAAAACTTGGCTGGCCCACACAGAGCCCTGACCTCAACCCCATCCAACACCTTTGGGATGAACTGGAACAGATTGTGAGCCAGGCCTTCTCATCCAACATCAGAGCATGACCTCATAAATGCTCTACAGAATGAATGGGCACAAATTCCCACAGCAACTCCTAAACCTTGTGGAAAGCCTTCCAAGAAGAGTGGTAGCTATTATAGCTGCAAAGGGGGACCAACTCCACATTAAAGTCTATTTGTCTGAATGTCACTAAAACCCCTTTCGGTGTAATGGTCAGGTGTCCCAATACTTTTGTCTATAAAGTGTACTTCTTTTTTTGCGTATCTGTATAAGAGGGTGTAATCTCCAGGGTGTGAAATAAACCCGCTTTCAGTGAGTTACGTAATGTTACATTACATCATACACATCAAAGTTTTGCTTACCATTATTTAAACTAGTGATATTTTCTCAGTCAAACGTTGCTCCTTGGTAGAAATTATGCTTTGAATTACATAACACAGAAACTCACAGGGCAGTGCTACTGAGGACCCACCTTCCTCAGATGCAGCCAAGCTTCTGACGGCAGCTTTATGTTTTTGTTTAAATTTTTAAGCATATCAGCGATCATTACCAAAGGGGAAGTATTTGGCCAGGTTACCCACTCCATATTCCACATGTACACAAACATTTTGAGCTTTTTACAGCTTTTGAACCTCGGAGTGGAAGAACCAAGCTAAACTCAAATGTTTGAGATGAAGCCTCAAGCGAGCCCCCGTTTCTCTGCTACACAAGAAACAGCACACTTTCAGAGGATAGTTCAGAAACATCGTTTTCATTTGAACATGACTTGTTTCAGAAAAACACACTTGATTTCAGAGCCAGCCTAATCTGTTTATCATCTCTCTCTCTCTCTCTCTATGCATATTTTAAATAAACCAAAAACATCCACAAGCCTTTTACCAACTTCAAAGTCATCACCAAGGAAACAACCATGACTACAGGGCAGTGTAGTAGTGTGTGTAAGTAAGTGTGTGTGTGTGTGTGTGTGTGTGTGTGTGCCAGAGTATGGCATGGCTGTACTACAGATCTAGTGTTACATAACCAAAGGAAGAAAAATATTTCCCATATTTTGCCAAATTTTATGCTGTCTCTGGCACTTTTTAGATGCCAAAAACATTGAAGGTTATGAGGAAAAACACACATTCAGAAGTTTTGCTTATGAGGAAAAAACAATTTCCCACTCTTCAGGCCGTTTCTGGCTGTTTCTGCACACCCCTGCGTTTTGCATGGTCATGTTTAAGACTGTCATAATTTCGTCATGGAAACAGGATAACACACACTAAGACCACCAATATGTTGTGTACCCAATAACCTGATGTATGCTGACTACTACCTCAATCAAAACTGAGAGCTGTTTCAGTATTGGTGTGTGCTTTTTCAGTATTGATCTGTGCTGTTACAGGACCTGTTTGTGCCATTCAGTACTGTGTTAGTATCACACTTTCAACTGCGGTGCGTGCTGTTTCAGTATTGTCTATGTTGTTTTAATATTGTTTTAGTTTGGTGTTTGTTGTCTCAAAACAAATCTGTGCTGTTTAAATATGGTTTCAGTACTCTCCCATGCTCATTCAGTACTGCTTCAGTACTCTAACACCCTCTGAGGTTGGAGTATCCAAAAATGGATCCTTTTCAGTTTTCCAAAACAATCATCTAAAGCTCTGCAAGTTTTTGCCCTAGAAACATATAAGTAACACCACTAGAAACCTTGAAATATATCAATGGCGCGTTGTAAATAGGATAAAAAGGAAGCATGCGATGATCTGTCTCGCGGCACGTTGTAGCCACGCCCATCAGGTATTCAGATGTAAAACTGCAACTGAATAAATGAATGGCAGTGGCGTGATTGGCTCATTGTGCAGTAGGGGGCTAACACACCCCATTTCACGCTGTAAACAAACACACGCGCTCGTTCCACACACTGAAAACTGTCTTTAGAGACAGAAATAGACACACAAAGTCTGATTTATCTGGTGAGGACAGCGAGGATGGAAAGAGGCACTTGGAGCTTCTCTTGAGTATGTAGCCTAATATCAGTTTTACTAGCTGCTGTTGGTGCTTTTTTTGGTTAGCTTATAAAGCTATATCTAGTCTTTTGCTGCCCAGATAATCATATGCAGGGTGCAGGGAAGGACAACGAAAATGTGGAAGTTTGGTGCATATAATGAGTACCTTTGCCTTCATCAGAAAAGCAACTGTTACGCTGCTTGACTTCATGATTAGACTGCTTATTGTATTTTATTTATACTTATATACTTACACATATATATTTATACTGTTTTTTACTTACACTATTTTTGTGGTGTTGATACTTATTTCTTCCATTTTACCGTGTGTAGCAGGGTCTATGTTCTACCAGCAAAAACTGCATGTAACAAATAAGTCTTGAACTCTGAGTATTTAAGTATTTTTAAAAGATTTAGAATGTTTAGTTAGGACAAAAATTTTGGGAGCAAGGGCAGACAGACAATGACAGCCATTAACACAATGATGGCCAATGATATTTGAAACTTTGGCATAGATGCGCTTTCAATTGTAAAGTGTGGGGATTCAAATCCATAATCTTCTGATTGCATGGCCAACAACCACTAGGCCACCAGCTGGTCCATGTTGTTTAATAATTGGTCTAAGCTGTTTCTGCTTTCCTAGACCAATTACTGATACTGAGCTATGCTATTTCAAGAAATACTGGTTCATTTTGCTTCAGTCCTGGTTCTTGTTTTTGTAGTACTGTAGTATGTGGTGTGGTGTGGTACTCCAGTACTGGTCTATGGTGTGTCTGTACTGGTCCATAGTGTGACACTAGTACCTTATTACTGGTCTACACTGCATCTGTCGTGATACAGTACTTACTGTACCCAACTAGTTCTATACTGGTCTGTGCTGTTTCAGTATTGATCTGTTTCTGTACTGGTTAAATACTAGTCTCTGCTGTTTCAGTAATGGTTCTTAATATTTCAGTACAGTTGTATGCTGTTTCAGTACAGGACCCTGTTTTTTCAGGACTGTTTCTGTCCAGGTTTATGCTGTTTCTGCGATTGTTATGCTATTAAAATTAAACAGTGACAAATCATCAGCTTTTATATATTTTATATAACTGGAGCTGATCTAAGAATACCCTACAGATCAGAAATAGCAGTAATATTGCTCTGGCGGTCATCAAATCTTATGAATACTTTCTCTTTATTAAACCTTTGCAGAGGCATTTAATTTACATAAAATAAACACTCTAAAGCATAGTCAAAGCTATGGCTTTCTGTTCAATTTAGACAGAAATCAGGAAACACAAACCGCTAATGGTATCTGCACACTTTGAACCACTAAACTATACTTACATAACAAACACTTTTAGACATGACAATGCTAGTTAATTTACACACAGCTATTAATTTAAACAAATAACTCTGCGTGAAGTAAATAGAGTCCCTGCAGGGTAAAGGTGTGTATGCCTAGGCAGTTAGATAATTGAAGGTTCTCTCTGAAACCAGGGCAAGTACCAAAAAAAGCAGCACATACAAAAAGAGAGGATGAGAGAAGAAGGACAGACTAGAAGAATATCTATTCTGCTTTACCGTCTGTAGAGAACAGCTAGAGAGATAGATAGATAGATAGATAGATAGATAGATAGATAGATAGATAGATAGATATAGAAAGGGAGAGACAGACAGAGAAAGGCAGAGAGAGAGAGAGCGAGGGAGAGAGAGAAAGAGAGAGAAAGAGAGAGAGAGAATAAGGATTTATTGATTTGGGTCTACATTCAAAGTTACAACCAAACACACAAAGAACACAACACAGAACACAGGAGCCTCAAACAAATGATCCCACTCATCCCATCTCTCTCACTCAGTACCTTTCACTCTCAGGTAGAGCAGGAGTGTCAGCAGCATCCCTGACCTCACTCCTGGATCCTTCTCACTGACCTGCTCCCATAGTCCAGCACAAACCACCAGCACTCTCAACACAGTCGCACACACCCTGCACTCCTCGCTCACACACACTCACGTTGCCTCTCCCACTCACACACACGCTGCTGTCTCTGTACAGTCACTCTCCCTCCCTTATGAGCATGCTCAGTTCAGACCCACTGGTTGTTAAGGGGATTTTTTTTTTCCAGTTGCCATGAACATGATGTTTTCTCTCTCCCTATTCGATCAGTCTTTTTCTCTCTCTATTCTCTTTCGCTCTTTCTCTCATGCTCTTCTGATTTTTTATCTGTCATTCTCGCTCATTTTTTTTCCAAGCTTCACTGTCTCTTATTTTCTTTTTAAATTCTCTGTCATCCTTTTCTCTCCTTCAGTTTCATCTTGCTGCAGTAACTCACAGCTCCAGTAGAAGGCAGCACTCTTCTTTCCTCCGAGCTGCAGCGTCTGACCTGTTTCTATATCTGCTGAAGAGCTGCTGAGGCTAAAATTAGAAGCCTGCAGCCCGGCTCCCAGTAGAGAAAACACACTCACACACACTAACTTTATCCGTTCTCCAGCAACAAATCCTGAGACGGATTTCTAGCTGGTTTCTGTTTATAATACTCAGACAGTACGTCAGAGGTCACAAAAGTGACTACTTTTCATTTCAACCAGACATGAGCACCTTACATAACAGACCAATTGTTTACATCCAGAGACTCAAAAGATTAGAGCGAAATTAGTCGTGTGATCAGATCAGAAACCCACTGTTAATTAAAAAAAAGTGTCCATTTGTCATACTGTGAACACAGAACAGCTCAAATTGTTTTCTGCATTTAACCCATTCACCAAGTGAAGCAGTGGGCATTCAGGGACACAGCAACTGGGGAGCAGTGTGCAGGGACAGTATCCTGCTCATAGGTACTTCAGTGGTGCCACTAGCAGTCTGGGGATTCAAACCCATGACCTTCTGATTGCAGGGGCAACTCCCTAACAACTAGGGCACCAGCTGCCCCTTACACCAGCCCATTGTGGATAAGATAGAAACAAATGATTTAATCCAACTAAATTACTCAGATACCAGATTACAAAATGGATTTGGTCAAATCCAGGGAAAGAAATGACCATGAGAGCAAAAAAATTATGGGAGAAAATTTCAGCCAAAGGAAGGGTTGGATTTAGTGAGATTAAGATAAGGATTACATGAACACTCATTCCTACTGGGGCAGGTGGTGGGCTGTTGGTTAGGGTAGTTGCCCTGCGATCAGAAAGTCATGGGTTCAAATCCCAAGACTGCTAGTGGCCCTTTAGCAAGGTACCTTCCGAACACTCTCCCCAAGTGTTCCTGGCTGCCCTCTACTTCACTTTGGTGAACGAGTTAAATGCAGACAAAGCGTTTCACACTGCGTGTCGAGATGTGATCACATATGACAGAACGGTCACTTTACTTTCTCCGGTGACCTGAGTTTATGTGCAGATTCTCACCCCATTTCTTTTGACCATGCAGTGTGGTACATCAAGTGTGCTCAAAGGTACATCAGAGCTCAACCCCACAACTTTCTGATCATAAGGCGAATGCCCTAACCACTAGGCCACCAGCTTTAGAGCCATAAATTCTTACAGCAACACTGTTTTACGCCCACCGCTCCCTCTCTCCTTGTCTTCCTCTCTTCCCTTCTCAATATTGTGGAATTCCTCAGAAATGAGTGCAAGTCTATCTAAGTCAACCCCCCTCCATCCTCTGGAACCTTCTTCAATCACTGACCTTTGACTTTCACTCCTCCTCACACTGATGCTTGCTGTGCCATCACTAAGCGCTCTGCTGATGTTTAAAACACATACTCAGGGGACGGCTTCAGACTGAATGCTGAACACATGCTGTTCAAACTGCTGTTCTAAACACAATATTACAGATTACTGCGATATATGTTGTTATATAATATATTACATAATACATATATAATATATTATAGACAGAGCTCATTTGTCTGTACTGGGATGCCTCTTCATTAAATCAATGACTTTAACGACACAGCATTAAAGTTCACAGGATGTACAAAGGGTGCTGTTCCATGTGTAACAGAGAAACAGGGTCTGGGTAGAGGCTTCATCTCAAATATTTAGCTTGGTTCTTCCTCTCGGAGATTCAAAAGATGTTTATGAAAATGTGGAATATGGAGTGGAACTGTTTGGTTTGGTAATGACTGCTTGAGGTTCACACCACCACTGCTGTCGTTGTCATTCATATTGCACAGTAATGGATAAGCTGATTAACTAAAGACATTTTAATCAGATAAATGTTTGAACAATCAATTATAATGAAGTAAAAGTGACAACCCTAATTATCGTTATCAGTATTCATGACCAACTGTTTTCCAATGTACTGGGATGAAGACCTACTAGTTTTTCTGAGTTGTGCATTATAAACCTCTAAAACATTTACGCTATCCCTGAACTGCATAGACAAACTTATAGGCACAAAAAAACTGTCAAATGCAGAGAGAAAGAATCAATCAATATCTCCATTTCAGCTCAGGGTCAAGGTATTTCTCAGATAGTAAATACGCTTGAAAGTTCATGTTCAGCGACGTGACAGTGGCTGTTTATGAAACCAGTAAAATGAGTGCAATGTATACTATACGTAGTGCTAAAAATGGGTCAGTTTATTTTTCCCCCCTAACTTTTAAAGGTGT
>JBBIGB010221316.1:0-14341 GCA_037577075.1 Alestopetersius hilgendorfi
TAAAAATGTTAGAAATGGCATTAAAAAGGGCATTAAAAGGCATTAAATAAGATTTTAAAATCCTGCAGAAACCCTGAACAGTGACTACTGTAATGATTCTTAGTACATTTTAACCCATTTCTTTTTCTGTCTCTCTTGTCTGGCTTTCCCAGATGTGTGAAGTTTCTTGAAGGCAATGAAACTAACCAACTGATATTTGCATCCATTACCAATATTCCTGCCAAAGATGCAGCTCCTTTGGAGGTAAGGTACCCATGGTAGCAAATTTGAGATGAATTGGAAATGTGTACATATCTGGGCAAACACAATGACCAGTCATTTATACATTTAATTTCCAGTCAGAGCTGCTATACTACATACAGATTATTAATAATTCAGTAACTTAAACAACTAGTGTTAGTATATCTGTCCTTTGCTGTATTAGTATATGTATTAGTATATTTCTCCTTTTATCTGCCCTTTGCTGATTTTACAGCTGTAATTCTTTCAACATTTCTGATTCTGTCCATGTTGTCCAAATTTGTAAATGTAGACTCCTAAGTGGCAGCCTGCTGCTTCACTTTGACTAATTACAGAGAAAGAATTTCACCTTGTTTACACTATGTGCTGTGGTGTGTTCACATGTGACTATAAGGGGCCACTTAACTTGACTTGACTTTACTTTTCATTCATGTCCTGCACGGTTGATGCAGGACAAGAGTCTTATTTTAATAATTGTAATAATTGTTTTGGACACATCTGTGTTTAAATTTTCACTTGGTTTTTTCATAAATACAAGTGGCTCTTCTATTAAACCCCCTGTGGTAGAATAACTGACCATTTGGGAAGACCTTTTGCTGGCAGACCAAGCCATAACTGGTTGAATTAGATGGATAAAAGACTTAAAATGACCGAGACATAAAGGTTAATAGTAGAATATATCTGATGTTTTACTAAAAGCTTTGTTATATCCATTAAATGTTTCCTATTTTTCTTCTACTGAAAAAATGGAATTTGCATCTAATGACAGTTTTATTTGAAGACTAATTCAACTAAAGCACTCTCTGAATGTATTCATCAGATATAGATTTTTAAAAACGTATTTTGCTTTGGTAGGACATTGACGCTTTGCTGGTATTGGAGGCAAATGGTAGCCTGGTCTTGTACGCAGGAGTCACACGGGTGAGCTGGCAATTATGCGTTTCATTAGAAACCTGTTTTCTTTCTTATAATTTTTTCCCTGCATGTTTAGTACTTTAAACATTACTTATAAAATGCAGTTGTTTTCGATTGTGAATGTGTGGCATATTAAACATGTCCAAATAAATTTTTACTAGAGAAAAACATGGACTAAATGAGTGGCAAGCAGACAGAATAAAGACATATGTTAAGAACATACTTAACACCATATTTAGCTTTTTTTTTTTGCTGTTCTAAAAAATTTTCAGCTATGCACATAAAGTGAGCTTCGCAGCTCACGGACTAGGTGACTGCTTCTTCATGTGCTACTTTGGAAGCCTTTGCAAAAACAAAATCATCATGACAGTCAAAAAGAGACACACCATTTTAATTTCAACCTTATTATGAATAAGAAGATAACAAAAAAATATTCTGTACAATCCATTCTTGTAAGCTATTGAAGAAACTTTTTATGAAGGTTTTTGTGTTTTCATCATGTTTCTCCAAGCTTTGCAAATTGTAATACTAGAATATTTTACATGAAGCCAAATGCTAGAATGTTTATAATGTGATACATGGGCAGGATTCCTGCTTATATGGTATAAATATTGCTGTAGTTAAACTTGTAGTGAAGAACAAGAAGTTTAGTAGGAATTAGCATGCATTGGAAATTCCTAAAGTAATGTTAAGTCTCTGAATAGCCATAATGTGTGATGTCAGCATATAGATGAATATTACAACCAGTTAACATCAAAGCAATCGTGTGTATATAATTTAAGATAAAAAAGATGGGGCTGAGAATAGATCTCTGCATGACACCTTTGGTTGTCTCCAGGAATTCTGATGACACATTCCCTGCTTTCACACTTCAACCTAATAAATAATTCTGAAACCTTTTCCATGCATACATAAGCATCCAACATATAGCTAACAGGCTATTTTGCTGCAGGGAATGATCAACTGTGTCAAAGACGTAATAATGCATTCAGCATTTACAACACTTATCAAAGAGGAGGTTATTTTATAGCCAATAGTGTTCTATAGATAATATTTACCATAACACACTATAGCCATCCGTGAAACCAAGTTGGATGGTACATAAAAGGGAGTTTAGAAAAAAAAAAAAGATTCTGTTCACCAGCAGGTTTATTAAAGTTATGCAAACTTTGGCTGATATTAGCTGTCCTGATTATAAAGTAGGAATTAAATGCTCGAAAAATTCATGAGTTGCATATTGCAATATTAAACAGGTAGCCATCTTCAGCAAACTGTTGCTTTGTTCTATCATTGTTAAAACTGTATTGGTAGAGTTTACACATTTAGCTGGGTTGGTCATTAAATCAGTTTACTTTTTCATAATTTGCTTTTTTTTTCACAGCAGGAGTGGACTTTTATTAGCTTTTTAAGAGGTACATGCCTGTTAACAAAAGAGTAAAAACAAACTCTTTGGAATCAGCAGGGTATATTATAACACAGAAAGAGAGATCATGTGATCTTACTTATTACTTACTGTTGTTTTATCACAATGTGCAAATCAGTCTTGCTCAGTTTCATGATCTTGGCACAAGGGTTATTTAAACACCAAGATGTGAATTTTTGTTGTCTGTCTGTGGGGGGCTTAGGTGTATAATTATAGGAGTAAGGCCCCTGTTTTAATAATTTGACCTAAATCTAAGTAATCATTAATACTCATTTGGATTTTTGTGATCTAGCCTTTAGTACAATACATACATCCAGGGTACCTGGGATTATTAAGAGCTTTTCTCGAATTTTGCAAGCAGTGTGCAGCTCATGTCATGGTTATTCTGGGAGAGCAAGCTAGTAATGTGCTGTGCTAGAACAGACTTCTAATATTTATCATTATTCTACTGGTTTTGAAGGCAGATTGACTGGCAACACATGTTCAGTCTGTTGGGACACTTGTTTCCAACAATCAAAGGTGCAAATGCTCTGTGGTCTCACAAAAACAAGTTGTTTTTTTTTAGCATGGCATAAAAAACTGTTTAGTATTTTGCTAACATTATTACTTTATCCTCAAAAATTCAAAAATAAAAAGTGTTGCATCTGTAAGTGTGTTCCACAAAAGATAAAATTATTTCCAACCTGCAACTCCTAATTCGAAAAGCCTTTGCATTACTTCAGCTGCTTTACTTCAACTTTTACACGCAGTGTAATGACCAGGAGTGAGCAGGTCAGATTCCGATTAATCTTTTTTGAGGCAGCCAGGCTCTTTACCTAAAACTGGTGTGCTTCATGAACACTCTGATCTGAATAGCATAAACTGGTGGCTAGCTTTAATCCATACATGCACACTTGCTTCCAGGCAGTGCATGCTGAGTAACCATAAAAATTCACAGAAACCTACCATCATGAAAGCCTATAAAGAGATACTGTGGGGGAAATAATTATTTGATCTCCTGCTGAACTTGTAAGTTTGCTGACCTGCAAAAAACGTCCCTTAATTATGAGGTTGTTTAATTTTTGTAGAGAGAAACCAAAAATCAAGAAAAAAAACCAGGTTACATAGAAGTATTCTGATTTGCATGTCATTGAGTGAAATAAGTATTTGATCCCCTACAAACCAGTCAGACTTCTGGCTCCCACAGACTGGCTGTGTGCCCATGTTGCACACAGATTACAATCAACTAGTTACAGACACTCCTGATTTAAACCGGTGTATGAAGCACACCTGTCTGGAGAATCCGTTTCTTCCATTCCAACCTCTCCACCAACATGGGTAAGTCCAAAGATCTGTTAAAGGACATCAGGGACAAGATTGTAGACCTGCACACTTGGCGAGAAGCTTCTTGCTGATGGTCTTGAAACCAATTCCAGCCTCATGCAGGTCTACAATCTTGTCCCTGACCTTTGACAGCTCTTTGTTCTTGTCCATAGTGGTGGATATTCTGTCACTCTCCAAAACAATGAAACTACCTCATGAATTAGAGACTGTTCACTTGTTTGTAAGTCAGCAAACTTACAAATTTGACAGGGGATCAAATTAATTCCCACACTGAATTTGATGTACAAAAAAGAAAATGTAACTTTGTTTTGCTTTTTAACTATCATTTAAAAAATGTTCAACAGTAAACAGTAGGGGGAGATACACCTTTACATGCTAAGAGTAAATTCTGTCTTTCCACTGTGTTGACAGCCATTTCAGGTTGCCACCACCTTCCATGGAACCAACCGTGCTAGCTTCTGTGTTCTTAGGCTATATGTGCCTGTACATTTCCTGTTATTTCATGTATTATGATGAAATAAAATAGAAAATGCACAAAATATAGCTGAAACAATTCATAAGAATGATCTATACAATGACAAATTCTGCTCTATTGAACATTCAAATAAAAAGGCATCTAAAAAGAAAGTACCAATGTTATTTTTGTACTAGTACTGAGATCAAGGAATCCGTAGAGATAAAGGTCCTGTAAGGTACAAATGATGCAAATGTTAATGTACAAATGTATACAGTGGGAATGTTTACAGTATTCATAACTATTTTAAATAGAAAATTAAAAAAGGCAAGACAAGGTATTTGGGAGCAGTACAGCTTGAACAACAATTGTTTTCTAACTAAATGTTGAGAAAAAGTATCTTTTTTGTGACAATAGAGAATATTAGGTCTTCTGAAAGTTAAGCACAAAAAATATTTTGATCACTTATTTTTGAAGCCAAAACGCCTGTCACGAGTTCTACAGTTGTGTCTGCCTTTCGTTTAGTTTTTCTGTGGAATTGAGGAGAGTTAACGCTGATTAGTTTCCTGTTTTTGTGTGTGAAAGTAATTCTGTAAATGCCACCTCATTATGACTTGGCTTATTTCATTAGCTAGTAATGACTGGCTTTTATTTGAAACAGTTTCCAGTTATGTATCAGACTAGTGGCATTTAAATTGCAGCTGCCAGTAACTTTAACCTAATGTTGGTTTCCTTATCAGGTGAGCAAAGTGTTTGTTCCTGGCCTTCTTTCACCAAACTTCAGTTTGCCCAATCACCTGCCTTCTCTGAACACCCCTCTAGAGAACGTGAGCACACCTGCCAAGGCAACAGTCCAACATATGAGCAGACTTGAGGAGGTACTGTAACGTGAAAAAAAGTTAACAACCTCTTGATTTTCGGACTGCATGTAACAGACAAAATATTTATGTGATCATACTGCTACATATCACAATTGTGATTCTTTTTCAATATGTTGAGGGACCCATATTAGTTTTCTGAACTAAAAATAAAAGCTTTAAGTATGTAAATATTGTAAATATTGTTAAAAATGTCTGCTGCACCCATCCGTAGGGTTCAAATATTAAAACTAAATCATCTAAATAATGAAATAGACATACAGCGATCAGCCATACCGTTAAAACCACTGTAAATATTATTGTCTTTTTTCAATGGCACCTGTGAAGGTGTGGAATATATTGGCTAACAATTGTCTGTTCTTGAATCTGATGTGTTGGAACCAGGAAAACAGGTAAATCTAAGGATCTAAGCCACTCTGAATGACAGCATCTCTTATACAGCAGGTCTTGCGTGGTGTTGCTGGTGTGCAGGGTTTGTACCTAGCAAGTTTTCCAAGGAATGAGAACCATTTTCAAAGCCCAAGGCTCGTTGTTGCATGTAGGGAGAGAAGGCTAATCTGTCTAGTCTGATTCCACAGAAGAGCTACTGTTGCAAACTGCTGAAAAAGTTGACGCTGGCTGTGATAGAAAGGTGTCAGAACACGCGGTGCTTTGCAATCGCTGTGTCTAAGTGGTCATGCTTCCCATGCTTAACCCTGTCCACTGCTGAAGGTGTTTACAACGGGTGTGTGAGCATCAGAATTCGATCATGAGGGAATGGGAGATGACGACCTCATCTGATGGTTTTCTTTTACATGATGTAGGCGTGTGGGTTTGTGTGTGGGTGTGTGGGTTTGTGTGTGTGTTGCTTATCTGGGGAGAGCACAAGAATGCACTGTAGGAGGAAGTTAAGCCAGCGGAAGCAATGTGATCCATGGTCAGTCGGGAAAACTTTGACCTACCTAAACATTGTTGCGCATTAAGAAAACTTTTCATGGGATCGTATTCTCTAATGGCAGGGACCTTTTTCAGATACTGCGCCCTGTCGCACTGCAAACACTGCTCAGGAGTGGGTTGAGGAAGACTTCTCCAGTTCTCTAGATCTCAGTTCGATTGACCATCTGTGGGATATTCTGGACAAACTCCTCCAATCCTGGAGACCCCACCTTACAACAGAACTAAAAGGTTCTGCTTGTAACGTCTTGATACCACAGCACACCTTCACAGGTCTTGTACATGCCGTCGTTCAGAGATGTTTTGTTGGCACGAGGGAGACCATGGTGGTTTTATCATGGCTGATTAATGTATCCACAATAAGTGCTCCAGGGAAAATGTTATTGTTGCTAGATCCAAGAGTTTAATCAGTATAATATTTTAATCATTTTAAATTGAATAACTTTTAAAACAAATGTACTTTGACTAATGAAGATATCCCTGACCAAAAAAGTTATGAAGTCATAAATAGTTTGAAAAAATATGAACCACAATGGAATACAGCTCTCTGAAATGCATACAGGAGAACAGCTTGAGGGCAAATTGATTTAGTCCTTCACTTAACATGAAGGATAGCTCCACTTGATTGAGGCTTATGCCTTAGTTAGACCACTAATTACATTCGATGGCTGTTACAGTTATGACACTGCATTTATTTGGCACTGGCTATGAGTTCTTGCTAGTTTTTATAACCAATATATCATGTATGGTCTGTCCTTTTCGGTCTCTTTCTGACACTGCCATTGTCCATCAGCCGGACATGCCATCCCCAGTGTCGGAGGTGCGATGCTCGGTGCAGCACTACGAATCATCGTGGCTGGATGACTCACCCTTCCAACAGGCTGCGCCACACATCCAAGCTCTTCGAGATCCTGTCAGCAACCGGGTTACACTGGTCAGTCAGAACTAACTTGTTGAATGTGACCCAATACTTTTTGGTAGTGATCACTGATGTACATCAAAACAGGAATGTAGTGCTGGGTGATTATAGTCTGGTCAATACTGGTATTGACTGTGTTGTCGATAAATATGTTTTAGTTGTGGTAGTGATAACTTTGTAATTTGAACTCCATATACTGGCAAGAAAAGTATGTGAAGGTTCTGGAATTGTATGGTTATCTTCATTGATTTCTCATAAAATGTGATCTAACCTTCTTCCAAGTCAAAGGTATTGACAAATTTAATGTGCCTAAAATAATAACAATAACAAAAATCTTATGTGTTTATTGAGAACAATCATAAACAACTAGTGCTTGTGGAAAATGTATGTCGACCCTCAAGTTAATTACCTCAAAAAAGGTAACTGGAGTTAAGAAAATGAGTTTTGGAGCTAAAAACTAATCAACTTTTGGAGTTTGCTCCACACAAGAAGAATTTGTTTATATGATGCATTCCTCACAAAAAGAGCTTTCAGAGGATCTACGATCAAGGATTGTTGATTTACATAAAGTTGAAAGGGCTACAGAGTGGTTTTAAAGACCTTAGAAATTCACCAGTCTACAGTTAGGCAAACAATCTACAAATGGAGACACTTTGGGACTGTGGCTACACTACCAAAAAGGTTAAAAAAAACAAACAAACAAACAAAAAAAAAACAACCCCAAGTGACAGCCAAAGATTTGAAGGCATCATTGGAACTGGCTAACATCTGTGTTCATGAGGAGTATGTGACAACTCTTACATTAATCTCATTGAATAAGCAGGGTGTCTGAAACTCTGAGCAAGTCCACTACAGAATGGCTTTATATAAACAAAATCTGCCTTTTGGAGTGGCCCAGACAGAGCCCAGATCTCAGTCGAATAGATATGCTATGGAATTACTTGAAAAAAGCAATACACATGAGATGCCCAAAGAATACGACACAGCTAAAGCAGTTTTGCCAGGAAGAATGGGCTAAAATTCCTCCTGAACGTTGTGCAGGTCTGATCCACAGCTACAGGAAGCCCGTGGTTGAGGTTATTGCTGCCAAGGGTCAGCCACTTATTAAACCGTATATTAAAGGGCTCACAGACATTTTTTTTATTTGGTTGTCCTCAATAAAGACGGACATGAAATCAGGAAAAGCATGCGTTATTTTAGGCACGCTCAATTTCTCAATACACAGATCACATTTTCTACCAGACGGTTTCTTTTCTGAAAGTGTGGCATGATTCAAAATTCAAGACCTGCCCAGAAATCTGCCTTCTCAGTATTTGTTGGATCCCCTTTGACTGTTTTTACTCTATCTTGAATGCTGTTGAAAAATGGAAATGGACTCCTAGGACCACAGGTTTGATGATCTGCTATATGATATTATGACACTTGGATACGACTAATGGTGTAAGTATCCATGTATTGTAGCATGGGCTCAAAAATGGGTGCAACAGAATAAGAAGTACAGAATATACACAATGCAATTATTGTTGTATACAAAGCATTGTGCTGTAGTATGAAATTCTGATGACCTGTTTTTCTTTTTCTTTTTTTTATATGCAGCTGTATGGACCAAGCAATGTCCACTTCATTTTTTGTTTCTAATTAATTAATGTTTTTTGTCTGACCTGGTAAAGAAAACTGGTGATTTTATACTCACCCCTTAATAATGGTCAGAAGCTTGTGTGCTCCTGGCATGTGATTTCCAAATTGCATTCGCAGACTGACACAAAAGAATATGGCTGTGCGCATGCATTCACATCAGAGCAGCCAGAAACTGTTATGTTGTTGACGAGGTTCAGTAAGGTCCTTTTTCAGCATCCAGCCTGTCTGTCTGCAGGGCCTGTTTTGTCAAAAAGGTCGAGGCATGTTTTCCTGCCACAGGTCTTTTCATCTCAGAGCTGTCAAAATAATCTTACATGGGCTGAACTTATTGTGGCTCATATTAAAGATTTGTATTAATGGCAGAATGGGGTAGCTTTGGGTCCTTATTGCAAATGAAGTTTATTTTAACCCTTATTGTGCTGACCTCTGATTATAATTTGTCCTCCTTTACATGTTTAAGGAGCTGAGCAGTGGCTTGATGCTGAGGATCACTGTTCCTGAAGTTTCCACCTCAGAGCTCGGTCAGAACACCACATGCGCGCACACACATGCACTAGCTGTGTGATATGCCATATAGTGCTTCCTGCTTGACTCATTCAGGGGTTGTAATCTGTCTGTAGTGTATCCATAAATTATGAATTTTTAATACGTTATGATTTAGTGGCTACTGTGTAATTAAGTCAGACATCTTGTTATTTTGCTTCAGAGATTCATTTAATGAGCATGATTATAGCTTGTTGTAACTAACCCAAAATTTTCATTCAATTGTTCTTCAAATACCTCCAGAATATAATAATAATAATAATATAATATCTGTTCCTGGCTTTTCTGATGTCCTGTCATATTGTTTGTCACAGCTGTTTAGGCATAATTGTCTTGTGGTGTATTCGTATGTGTTCCTTAATTGGCTTTTTGTCATGACCTGATCTCTTCATTTACTTCTCTCTAAAATGACTGCAAAATTACAACCTCTGTCAGCTTATTATTAAGGCATTCAATCCAAATGCAGGGTCTCAATATGACTAATAAAGTGACATTTTAGCCAGCTTTGTTTTGACCTTTTGAAGCTTGTTTGCCAATTAAGATCTTGGCAGATTCATTAGGAACCTAATTGCATTTTGCTCATAGATAGCACATAAGAGTTGTGCTCATGGTGTTTGAATGTTCAGTGTATTGCTATTTTGTTCAGGTCGGCTGGTAATTTAGCATTTTTATTTATTTATTTTTGTTATGAAACAAAAATTAAATTTGAAGCAGGCTGCTTCCTCTTAGTATACATCTTTAACCCACAACGCAAGTTTTCTTTATGCTCCAAATGCATATCATGTGACCCACTAAATCTGACCAGAGAAAAATCTGGCTTACCCTCCTGCTGTTTCAATTAATCCTGTTGCACTTGTGCCAGCAGCGTTTAGCTCCATGCACAACCCTTCTCATCACCCGCTGCTGGGCTTCCATCAGTCATACAGGCCAACGCGTTGGCAAATGGCCCTCTATAAATCCCTTATTGGCAGCAACCCTCTATACTGCACTTATCCGTTTTCTTTAACAACCTTTCCACCTACTTATGCACTCTGATCCAGTGCGGTTTTATTCTTTATTTCTTTGAATTTGCTGCCTCCTCTGATTGAAAACTGCTCTACAGTCATCTCCACTAAAACCGATTCCTTTCATTTACCATCGCCCCCTCATCTTTATTTAGATTGAAGTCCTCATGTACATGTACTGAGGGGTGGATGACATGATGAAGAATTGTAATGTTCTGACATTTTGGCCAAGCTCTAAAGGCTTGTTAAATATTTGTGTAGATATACTATAGAACGGCTATGGATTCTAGAGTTTTTGACCAATGTGGAATTAAAAAAAATTAAGCAGAAATGCCCATTCTCTACTTTGTGTCTATCCCTTCAGTAAAGAGATGCCTACAGGCCATTCGGTTTATTCTGCCTAAAGATACTGCCATGAAAGTGCTGGTAAAGTGGTACAATATCTACAATGCTCCTGGCGGTCCAAGCATGCACCAGGAGTGGAATTTGTTTGTCACATGCTTCTTGACGCTAATGGGCTACAACACTGAGCGTCTGGCTTGGACAAGAAATGTGAGTGACATTAGTTTTTAATAGCACTGACAGTGCTGCTCAGAATATAAGAGTTGGCTAGAAGTTTCTATTGTAACACTGTGACAGTAGCCAGCAGTGTACATTGCATAAGCTAAAATCAAGTACTTAGGGTTTTTTAACACTTGTTGTTGACCCTTCTTCTACAGCTCCATTTAGAAGTGCCCCTCTCTCCAGTAATTGCTCCTAAGAAAGCACGTCCTGCAGACACTGGTTGCGATGAGGTAAGTGTTCTGGAAAAAGAGACTGTGGCTTGATAATATTCTCCTCCACTATGCCAGAACTCTACCCTCTGTTTCTCTTGCAAACAATTTAATTAATTCCATTTTAAAACGGATAAAAACAGTCAGAAATCTGCAGTGTAGACTGTTCATTAAATCTTCAATGTCATTGAAACTTAAGTATATGCACTTATGTGTATGTGATGTAAATCAATATTTTTTTCACCATTTACCATTTTAAACAAACTGAAAAAGCTGGATTTCTACTTATCATCTCAGTAATGGTAGTGGTAATATAACTCAAGCAGCCTTTGTTTTAGGAAAATAATGACACTCTAAAACAACCCCTCTACTGTTGAAGATGAAGATAAAACATTTTCCTCATCTCAATTTTTTTTATTTTTAATCACCATTATACTTTTTCAACTCTTATCAGTAGGGGGAGCTCCACAAAACTCAGAGGCAACCATTAGTTTATAAGCCTCTTACATTCCTAGTGTTTTCTTCCTCTAGAAATATTTGTATGAATGTTGGCATGTTTAAGGGCGTAATGGGGTGTGTCCTTTGCAAATGATGGAAAAACAGTAATTTGGTGACATAATTTCCATGTACTTAAACTTATTGCTCAGTTATGCTTAAATCACTGCTTATTTTTCTATCAAACGTCAGTTTCATGCATCATTCAATGCACCAATCTGTTCTCACTTTTTAGTCAAGTCTATTTCTATAGCACTTTACAGCAGTTGCACCACTGCACCAAAGTGTTGTACAGGAATCATAATATACCCATAATATACATCTATATTGTTCACATGCCCGAAGTAGCAGCAAATAATACAGAATGTAAGACATAACTGGCTTATTTTAAAATGTATTGTTCATTTATGTGGACAATATATTTTAGCTTGGACCATCATAAAAATATATTCCCACAGCTTCAAACTGAAATGAGACCTTTGATGATTTTTTTTCCCCATTCGGTTCAGTTTGGTGCTCACTGGAACATGTGTGCAATGTTCATGCCTATCAAAATAACATGAATAAAAATAAAGGCCACTCTTATATGTTCCTTGTTTGGTGCACACCTGTCCGAAGGGGTAGGATACATTTACATAAAAAACATGTGAGGGATGAATTTGGATTTATACATTGATAGGCCAATGAAGCTTACTTTTTTACAATATGAAAGTAACAATGCTTAAATCCATACCAAACTTCTGAGCAGTCAACGACCATGTACATGTGTAGATTGATGCATGCCATTACAAAATAATATATATCAACCCAAATAAAAAAGATGTAATGTTACAAAAGCTTCAAATTCTGATAAAAACTTGCTTTTACTGGAAAAGCACACACTCGAAAAAGCTCCTTTCAAAGGAACATGGTCTTGCATCAACCAGCTTGATGTGGTCTATTAAATAAAAGTGGTATTGTGTTTCTATTTGGCAGTATATGAATTGTCCCATGTCTCTCAAGTGTTAATAAAGGAGTACTGCTAACAGTCCAAGCTAGTCTGGAGTGCACATAGAGTTCAGAGTGTCAGTAGGTTACAAAGCCGAATGCACAAAGTAAAAAGGTCCTTTTTGTCTCATCATCTTTTTCTTCACAATATATTTTCTTGGCCTACTCAGGATTGGGCATACCTTTGTGGTTCAGACTATCACTGTCGAGTTTTGGCACACTCAGTCGTGGGCCTTCCAGGTCTGGAGCCAGCAGTAAATGTTGGAATGGATGACAGTGCGCCAGCGGCAGGTCTGGAGCCCTCTGCTCTGCTCTTCCCTCACATTCCTGCACTCTTCTATGTCCTGCACCTGCTTTATGAGGACCTGAAACTCGACGAGCTACAACGTAGTGGTGCCCGGGCCCTCGTCAGTCTCCTTCAGCAGTTGGCCAGGTAAACACAACAAGCCAGTAATGTTAATTACTTTACAAATCCAACAGTTACTTTGTTTTTCTTTTTAAAAGCCAGGGAACAAAAAGACAAACAATGATGAACAACTTACTCAAAAATTGTCAAAAAAAACGAGAGACTGAAAATAGTGTGTGCCCAAAAATGTGAGACAAGCAAGAAATGCACATTTTATTGTGTAACAAATGAGGGTGGGAAACGGGCGCAACTAAAGAAGGTGCATTTAAATTGAGTGAGCATCGAGTAATTGTGACGGCTCTAAAAATGACTGTTCTTGTCATTCTGTGTTGAATGAAATATTCTTTTTGGGTGGATAGTCAGCTGAAAAATCTTACTGGATTGTTTCAATAAATGTCAAGAGCTTGTTTGCTTTTGTATTAAAAGGGAACAGAAAAGCTGAGAGGGTTTGATGGCTCTTCATAGAAAGTGTGTGTGTGTGTGTGTGTGTGTGTGTGTGTGTGTGTGTGTGTGTGTGTGTGTGTGTGTGTGCTCTGTTTGAAGGGGTGTGATTATTGTGTTAAGTGTTGCAGTAATCATTTGTCTGATGGTGTCGATTTGATAGGTCTTTGGAATGGAATCTTTATTAATGTGTTTGTTAATGCCTTGATTTCCATGGTCATTTACCAAGCAGGCTTCTGTACCAAAGACAGAGACACAACTTTGTAATGAATCTGGCTGCTTTGTTAGGACATTTATAAAGAATGAAGAATTCTGTTTTCCATTATTTGAACTATTTAAAACCTCCAGAGTCCAAATCATGCAGGCTCTGCCTACCTCTGATAGCCGAATCAGTGTAAGTATCGACTATCCAACACTGACAAACAGTCCGATCGGACGACTCTTCTTACTAATTGTTTTATTTTCCCTCCCTTCCTTCATTTCCCTCTTCCTCTTCTCATCAGGGATCTGCAGCTAGAGGAATACATTGATCTGTACTGGCGTGATTGCCCCTCATATATCAAAACCTTCAAGGAAGCCTGCATGATCGATCAGGGTAAGTGGCCGATCAATGGGTTAGGGCCCTCATTACAGGCAGAAGGCATTGCTTTTCATTTAACAAATGATTCAGACTGTTATTAACCATGCTGGGTAGATATTTTGTCCTTAATGCCGATTTTAAAGAAGTAAAATTCCAACAGTGCAACAATATTGCTGTTGTTGCCACTGTAATGGTATATTGTTCATAATTGCCAGTAGTTTTAGTTTAAAAGTGCTTTATTGTGTGATATGATTTTCTTTGTAAAGTAAAATGACGTTAAAAAAAAAAAAAAAAGCAAACTTTGATATTTATTAGAGATGCTCCGATCAGCATTTTTGGGGCCGATCACTGATTACCGATCACCAAGATCATGATCTGCTGATTGCCGA
>JBBIGB010221736.1:0-14337 GCA_037577075.1 Alestopetersius hilgendorfi
TCAGCATCCCCCTCCCAACACACGCTCGGTCTCTCCTCAGCATCCCCCTCCCAACACACGCTCGGTCTCTCCTCAGCATCCCCCTCCCAACACACGCTCGGTCTCTCCTCAGCCTCCTTCTCTTTTTTTTTATTTAGTCATATAGTTCATTTCTCACTAATAAATAAGATTAAAAGCCTCATTAAAATGTAATCTACAGGGCAAAGACACTTCAGCCAATCCCCAGCCTTCTTTTAATTGAGATGTTGTATGATCTTGCTATCTGTATGATGACATGGGCTGTGTCTGAAATCACGCACTTACATGAGTGCACTGAAATGCCGTGTGTAGTGTGCACTGAGCACTTCCTTCTATAGTGCACACTGCCTTGGTTCAGTGCTGTCCTAAATGGAACACTAATGTTTTGCACTTAGCGGAAGTGACGGACGCACATTTACTCGCGATTCTCCAGCCGGCAAAATATCTGCCGGTTTTACCACTGTGTACATCAGTAAAATAACTTGCATTATAACTTCCATTTACTTCCATTTATACGAACGAGTTGCCTCCGATTGGGCTTGCATTTCACTGTTGGCCGCCACTATTCAACTTGAAAACTTAAGTCCCGCCCCCTCTGCTACGTGGCAAAAATGGTGCCTGTTTATTGCGCATAGTGTCCATCATTAATTAAATTTCACATAGTTCTTTAATTTATCAATTTAAATTACTGCCTTGGTTGATGCAGACCTTTTCTATGTAATGGTAATAGAAGAAAATCCCTACACTACACATCACTAAAAGCTGTCTGTAAAACACTTTAAGCTGCTACCTGTATGAAAGTTCTCAAACATTTATTATCATCATAACTTTATTCTATATGATTATTTCAGAACTGTTGCAGCACTGCAGGATTTAAGATGGAGTCAAGAAACATTAGCTAGAAGGAAACGAAGAACTCTAAGGAGACAAATAAAAAAAAAATGCTGTGCAGCTCAGACACCTGTGAGCTGCTCATTCATTATGGAGGATCGGATTTGTGAGCTTCCACAGTTCAGCGCTAGTGTTGTGCATTTTTGGGGAAAAAGCTTTAAAAAAGTAATGAGTTCTGCTCCATCAACAACAGCTTCAGGAGTGAATTTATAGAGGAAACAAACACGTTTTAAAACCCTGAAGTGAAAGCACTTTTTTTACGGGTCTTTTAACTTAACCAGAGCTTGTGGTTCTGCGTGTGGCCGATCAGAATTAAATGGGAAAGAAGGGCGGTTAAGTACATCTGAGCACCATGTGTATGAATCACTGGTAATAACAAGCGGTAAACACTATTCCACTGTTTAGAATGAGAAAATAAAGATGAGTTTAAGAATAAATTCCATACAATATGCATTAGGGAGCATAAAATATGAGCCATATAATGTTTTTTGTACATAGCATAGTGTATTTAGTACTTTTGGGAGAGTTTTATTTTGCTTGTATTTTATATTATTGTCTTAATCTCTGGGATCTGTAAAGTTTACTTATTCTTATTCTGAGAACACGTCAAAGATAAGTTGATGGGTTCTGTAGTGTTTTTGCCGCACGTACAGTTTTTGTAATAAAGCTAGTTCTATACTGCATAGGTTAGGGTTAGGGCCTGTCTGACTTCACACTGAATATATTGAAACAGTGACTTGATTGGTGCTTTAATAAAACCCCCATGCAAGTCTATTGCAAATCTAATATTACTCATAATTCAGAAAGTTGATTTGACTGAATAAAACTGAAAGCAGGTCTGAAATCAATTTGAAAAACTGGTTTAGTAGAGTGTGCTGTGGTTTCAGATGATTAGCAAAAAAAATTGTTGACCTGTTTTATCAGGAAACCTATAGAAACGGTACAAAAGCTTGAGTCAAGTTTTATTTATTTTGTTTGTACCATATTTATGTACTTATAAAAAAATGATAGAAATGCATGTACTAGCTGGAGTATTTGTGTAAGTCTTGTGATCTCCATTTGTGTCCGCAGAGTAAGTTTGATAACCTGTACGGCTGCCGGGAGTCTCTGATCGATGGCATTAAGAGGGCGACGGATGTGATGATCGCCGGTAAGGTGGCTGTGGTGGCTGGTTATGGAGATGTGGGTAAGGGCTGCGTTCAGGCTCTCCGAGGCTTTGGCGCCAGAGTCATCGTCACGGAGATCGACCCTATTAACGCCCTGCAGGCGGCCATGGAAGGTGTGTAATTTCTTGCTTGTTATTGTTTGTATCTGAAAAATTTTGTCAGGGGTTTATATTTGTCAGTATTAAATCCGTATAAAAAGCCCACTAGTAGAGTGGCAGAGTGGTCTAAGGTACTGGATTAATGCTCCATTAATGCTTGAAGGAGGGTGGGGTGGGGTGGGGGTCCTGAATCCCAGTACTTTGGAGCAGCTGGTGGCCTGGTGCTTAGGGAGTTGCCCCTGCGATCGGAAAGTTGTGGGGAGAGAAGTATTGTACCCTATAAACTGTTCCCCAGGTTCTGCAGGAACCTCAGCAGAAACAAATACCTGCCTGTGGATACAATCAGTTTAAACACTACTCTCTCCCTTTCCATATTTGCAAAAGTATTAAGTGAAAAACTAAGTTTGTCTTAGATTGTATGAATGTGTGTTTTTATAGGTTTTGTAAATTAAGAAAACAATGACTGATATGAACTCAGTTGGTGCCCTGGTGGTTAGGGAGTTACCCTTGCAACCAGAAGGTTGTGGATAGTTACCCCCTCCCCCCCCCACCCCTCACACACACTGCTTCCCGGGCACTGCAGGTACCGCTCCCCAAACAAAAGTCACTTTACACTTTATAATTGCTTAAAACACTTCAATACTGGACCAGTTTTTAGAACTGAGGAATATTTCAAACCTTTTTTTGGAAAGAAACATGCAGTTGGTCAGTGCACTTTATGGACTACATCTATAATGTGATCAGAAATCGATCATGCAATTTATCGTGATAATTAATACTGTCATGTTGCCTTTCAGCCTGATATTTTGTGACCTCTGTATTGTACTCTGGAAGAAAATAGTTTCTGATGCTGCACTGCTGGCCTAGAATGTCAGCATTCTGTTCCATTAACTGACTACAAAAGGATATTGAGCATGGGCAGATTGGCCTGTATCTGTGTACCAGTGTTTTTCTCGTAAAACTCATAAAACCAGCACACGATACTCTGTTAGTGAATTTTAATTGAATCCCCTGGACTTTTACAGGCTATGAAGTGACAACAATGGATGAGGCCTGCAAGGAGGGAAACATCTTTGTGACCACCACTGGCTGTGAGGACATTATTCTGGGCAGGTGTGTTTTTCTCTTCTAGCCGAATTCAGCATCAACAAATGCACATTCACTGATGCACACTTTCACACCACACACTTTAAAACACACCTGCCTATTGTGTAGGTCCCTCTCATGCGGCTCTGTGGTGACTGGCATTAGATGTTGGCAGCGGAAGCTGCGAGGTGAGGCCTCTTTGCGTCGGACTCGTTTGTTCATCACATCCCACAGATGCTCAGTCTGATTTGAGATCTGGACAATTTGGAGGCCAAGATAATACCCTGTACTGTTTATGTTCCTCAAACTATTCCTGAAAATTAGCACTGTGGCATTACCCTGCTGAAAGGAACCACTACTATTGGGAAACACGGATACCATGAAAGGCTGTATTTCTTCTGAATTATGTCAAAGTGACCACCACATGAAGGTTTCCCAGCAGACCATTGCTCAGATCACATTGCTTCTGCTTGCTTGCCCCCATCTGGCATCCTGGTGCCACTTCTGCATACCTGACTCGTCAGACCAGGCCACCTTTTCCGTTGCTCCATGGTCCAGTTCTGATGGCCATGTCCATTGTAGGTGTTTTGCGTGTGGACAGGGGTCAGCATGGGCACTCTGACTGTTCTGCAGCAACACAGCCCCATATGCTGCAAGCTGCACTGTTCATACACCTTTCTATCAGAGCCAGCATGAAAGTTTTGAGCAGTTTGTGCTTCAAACCTGAATTGCTTCCTTGATTGGTATCCTCAGTACCAAAATATCTTTCAAGTTTTGTGAGAAGCAAAGGTAATATTACAGCTTGATGAATGCTTTACTGTGCAATCTCTTCTGCAATGTGTTGCAGACCTGAAATACAGAAACTGTTAACCAAACGAAGCTGACCAGACAAAACACAAAATAGCTTTGGTTCATACTGACTTCAATGAAATAAGTAAATTTGAGAACCCCCCCTCCCCCGACGAGACGAGACAATACGTTCTGTGCTCCACCTGTCTGTGGTTAATGTTGTGGCTGAAGGGTGCACATGTGTGGAGCTGAACAGATCCACATCCTGCTGGAAAAGGTGCGAACATGATCGTTGGAGACACATATAAAAAATATTGCATCCGGCTTTTCTTTGTACCTTCTGTTGAAATAGGGCTGTGTAAAAGACTCTAGCTTCCTTTAAAATGTCCTCTTTACAGCTACGTCCATGTTTTCTGAGATGGATGGAATTATAAATAATAGGCTGAACGAAAATGAGCTGTCTTTCATGTGATCTATATGCATATGGAGAAGGGGTGTAAAGCTAGCACCTTTGTAATGTGGCTCGAATGTTTCGCTAGATTCAGAAAAGGCTACCAGATTCACATCCTAGAGTCAACAACATAGATCACATTTTGGGGTGAGTGTGTGTATGTGTGTGATGAGTTATGGGCAGAGGTGGAAAGAACCCTGGTGTTTGTCTAAGTTTTATAGCTGTAGATGTGTGTGTGTGCGCGTCCCAGTTAAGTGATTAATTGTAGGGACCAAGCACTGCAGCTGGTGGAATAGGTCTGCTGTTAGATATTGTGTACAGATGTGGGAACTACAGGCTTTTTTGGGAACGTCTCTGAACTGATGGGGTTTGTTTAAACAAGGTCAAATTATGGTCTGAGATTGTTGCAGCAAAAACATCTCAAACTGGTCACATAGACATTTGGTGATTGATTTCGGAATATCTATTTTATCGTCCTGTTCTATATTTATAATCCTGAGTGTAATTCCTCTAATCTCTCTGTATAACTTTCCCAATCACTCTCACCCACCAAACCCCCGTACCCCGTACAGACACTTTGAGCAAATGAAGGACGATTCCATCGTTTGCAACATCGGCCATTTCGACTGCGAGATTGACATGAAGTGGCTGAATGAAAACGCTGCTGAGCGGATTAACGTTAAACCTCAGGTACCAGATCAGTGCTGTAATGAAATGCACTCTGTGTCTCTGTGAAATGCCAAATTACAATATTGCCTAAAAAGAGTTTGTTTTACTGTAAAAAAAAAAACCCAACCTGGATCTGTTTCATTTAAAGATTCAAGATGATGATGAGAATAAAATCGCAAAAATAAAATAAATAAATCAACATCTAAATGCTCCCTGGTTAGAAGCAGTACTCTGTTGTTGTCTTTGATGTGAACTTTATGATATGATTTCCTCATGGTTTACCAAAGTTTGATCGTTTAACTGTCCAGTAAATATCTCGCCATCAAAGTTTCTTGATTTGTTTAATTGTAAACTACTGCAAGTTTATCACTAAAGTGGTGCAAAAATAGTTATTTGCTATGAAGCCTGTGCACATGAATGACTCATAAATCTGAAGTAGTATTCATTATACACTTGTAATATCTATTTGCATTTACATTGCATATGGTATTTGGCAGACACACTTATCCAGAGCAACTTACAGTCATTGGTTACAGGGACAGTCTAACAGTCTTTGGCACGGATCTGTACTGCTCAAGGGTTGAAGCAGCAAATCACTGAACTAAAATGTTTTCTTTCCAGGTGTGGTGTTCTAATTTGAAAACCGTCAGATGAGATGGGACTGAATAAGTTGATTTACTCTGATCTTTTCCTAATTGCCTTTCCCTCCACCAGGTTGACCGTTACCGTATGAAGAACGGACGTCACGTGATTGTTCTGGCCGAAGGGCGTCTTGTTAATCTGGGTTGTGCCATGGGTCACCCTAGCTTTGTCATGAGCAACTCCTTCACCAATCAGGTTCTCGCCCAGATTGAGCTCTGGACCAACACCAGCAAATACCCACTTGGTGTATACTTCCTCCCAAAGAAGGTAATTCTAAAGTTCAGTTCAAATCAGAATGTACTTTTCTGTTATCAGTGATCAGTTATGTGAAAGCTGTCCCTTGCGTTCTGGCATTGCCACATTCAGGATGGTGAATTAACTAGAACTGTCTAATCAAAGCTGAATTTGTTAGGTGTGCCTGTCCAGTAGTGTCTTGTGTTTCCTTTGGCCTTCAATACACCATGAATTAGGGCATTGATCCTAAGACAAGATAAGCTTTTCCGATGAGTCTTGTGCTGCGTGTGCTCCGATGCTCAATCAAGGAGGTGTGCGTGGGGTGGGAGGGTTTGTCCGTGATACTGAGAACCTTTTTCACAATTCTCTTCTCAGACTCATTTCAGTATCAATTGTGGGAAAGCTGTCCATTGCCTTCTGGAACTATAAATGTTGTACCGTTTGATTGCACTGCTCAGTAATGTTGAGATCCGGGCAGTTTGCAGGCCAGTAAAGTAAAGAGAAGCAGTCATGATTCTGGAATCGTTCAGTGGTGAAACTTGCTTCATGGTGCATTGTCATCTTGGAAGCATCTGGAAGGTGGATACGCTATGAAGAGATATGAAGTGATGAGCTTGGCCAGGAAACTTCTTTGTGCATGTTGGGTTCAGACGTTCCATCAAGACTTTGATGTGTGCTGGAAAGATGTTGACATATATGGTTCCATGGAGCCTGTACACCAAAAGCTCTCCATGGAACCATTAATGCCAAATTCTGATCTTTTCATCTGAACGATTCCGAAAGAACACATGCTGCAATGAATAGTCAGCAATATTTTAGATGTTACAATTGATGACTAAAATCAAATTGCTTATGGAGATCAGCTTTTAAGACTTGAGTGCAAAGTAGTTTTTGAGGTGTTTGAAATCTTGGTCATAGAGATTCTTAAATGTTGATGAGAATTGTTCATTGATTGAACATTGGAAAATTTCTGGTCAATGTTTTATTAATGAGAAATAAATTTTGCGCTGCTTCTCATCCTGTAGTTCTTAAGACACTGGTACTGTACCAGCTCTGGCATGTGGCATCGTCTAAGAATGGTCACTTAATTGGTCATTGAAAATGAATCCAGGGAGAGAGAAAGAGGCTTCATAGTTTTGATGATACAACTTGTGCATTCAAATCTAAGGTCATAAGTTTGGGTACACCTTTTTTGATGAACAGTGGAGTGGTGGTACACAACTTCATACTGCTGTCAAACACCTGAAGCTTACTAATTTTGTTCATTCAGTCACTGAACAAACACCTTAAAAGGCAGGTTTAGTGATTTATACCTTAATTTGAATGTTGGATGTTGGGGTTTGTGTTGATGGTGGGGATACCTAATAAACTGGCAGCTAGACAGATAATGCTACCCAGATTACACTGATGTTCAAAGGGTTGGTAGTACAGATCACTGATGTGTGCACTTTTTAACACCCTGTTTTTCTCTTGACATTTGCAGCTGGATGAAGAAGTAGCTGCTGCCCACCTGGACAAGCTTGGCGTCAAACTGACGAAGCTAACAGACGGTCAAGCCAAATACTTGGGCCTGCCCCGTGAAGGGCCTTTCAAACCTGATCACTATCGCTATTGAAGAGCTTTTGCCAGCATTTGAGCTTCCGCAGTTTGCCAAAGTGTGTGGACAGGTAGTGACTGTACACCGGCATGAAACTCTCTCTGCTTTAAGTCCTAACGGTTCTACAGACTGCTGTAAAAGTGCTCCCTCATATCCTTCAATCTAAAAGCTAAATGCCTGCAAAGTCTGACCACAGCCTTTATGTCTGAGACATCATTAAGTGCTCCACTTAAGTCAAGTCGTTCTTTGTATCGTTCACATTCCCAGTTTAAATTCATAGTTGTTGGAACAACATTAATTCATTTGTTGTCCACTGAAGTGGGTGGGCTATGCTCCCTACCACGGTTTCTGGCCTTCATGTCTTACTCCAAAAATTCAGTATTTATGGGTTCTTGGTGGAACGGAAAACTTTCTGTAAACCATCTAAAAATTGTTGAACTTCTGAAAACGAGTTAATCCAGGTTGTTCTTTTCCAGCTGTCATGTTGTGCATTCTGCAGGGAGATGGAGGTTTCAGGATTGTCTCCTGATTCAGTTAAACCTTTTTATGGGGAAAATAAAGAACACACTGTACTTCTTCTGTTCTGCTCGTTTTGTCTTTTTAATTGAGCAATTATTTATATACATATATAAAATTACAGTAAACCCCCGCTTAATTGCGGTTCAGCAGTCACTGCTTTAGTCTCATATTTTTTCGGAGAATCAAACTAATTTGTTTTCTGAAACCGCCGCATATGCATCTTCTGCATTTTTTTTATTTTTTTTTGCTTTCTTGACGTCCGGGCCTTGTCCGCCACACCCCATCGTCCTACTGCTGGTTGTTTATCTTTGGCTGGCGGTTACCAAGGCAATCAAGACACCTGACGAGAGGGCATGGTGGATGAGGCCCGGACATGTGTAAGCTGTACTCGGAGGCGGAATATTTGAAAGTAGGCATTCTGAGAATATTCTTTCCCCGTGGAACTTCTCGAGTGTTCTGTTTTTGTTCTTCTTAAAGAGCTGTTTTTTTTCTTTTTACTTTTAAATTGCTAGTGTTTGTCTGCTTATACCAAAGAAAACGATAGCGCATACCAAAGAAAAGGGGCGTGCATGAATTACATTACAATAATTTCGATATTTTACATTCTAGCACTGTGGAGTTCAGTGTGCACTATAAAGTGCATATTTGGTTAACCTTTACATTTTCCTTCAGGGTAATGTATTAAACTGAAATTAAAGTGTTTTGGAAGCATATTGAAGGGCATATTTAGTGTTTCTACTATAAAAAATAGGGAATTTGAGAAGTCGGCAATTTTAATTTATTTATTTTTGCTCACTGTGCGCGCTTATGTACATAATGTAAGCTCTGCCTTACGCTAACATGTGTTTCTTGACTTAACCAATCATTATAGTCCCTTCATAAAAAGGCCAGTAATGTTGGCACACGGAGGAGAATCACAAGACCACAACAAGATGAGCGAAATGGTAGTAGTTACTAGCGTTACACAGTAGAAGTACTAGCGTTACACACAATGATCTGAAATGGCATCCGCTAGCTAACATGGATGATGCTAGCACTGCAGGGAGTAGTCCAGTCCAGCTTTACAGAAAAGCCTCTGATCAGGGGCGCCCAAAAATTATTTGCCACCACGCTTACCACCCCGAAGTACATTTTAATTATGCATACTATGTGTAAATATGTAATGTAGTGTAGATTTTTAAAAAATCACAATATTTCTTGTAGCAAGATACTGCGGCACAGCATCATATCTGCATTTCTGAAATTTCTAGCTAGTATGTATGTCACACAGTCATGAATTTTCAGTAGAAATACATGCAGACATTCAGTTAACTCGTAAAACTCAACATTACTCATTAGGTTTTATTGTAGAATTCAAATTAATGTTGCTAAGAGAGAAAGTTTGCATAGTTAACTAATACTGAATATGGAATGTAGATTTGAAGAGGATGAAAAGAAAACGTGGACATTGCAAACGTCTTTTGAGAAAGAAAAAAAAATGCCAGGACAGGCGAGAATGAGGAGGACTCAGGTGTAGGGTTTTTTTGTTGGTTATTGTTTAGTACACCAGCCTAAGATCTTCTGTGGCCACCCCTAGAATTTTTTTCTGGAGGTGCCTCTGACTGATGAGAAAAAACAGCAGACACTGATCTTGTTAATTTCATCGTTAAAGATGTCGACGCCTGTGTTTCTCTGTTGCGTCTGTGAGATAACATCAAACGACTTGTCGACTGAACTCCGACTTTATTGAAGGATAAGTCGATCTGGAAAAAATCAGAAGTCGTTAATGCCCTAATGCATATATGTATATAGTATTTTACAAGCGAGTATATAAAAAAATGTACAGACTCACTCTGGCTGGGATAAGTGCTTTGTTCACTTTCATGTTTTCCTTTGTCCTGCGCGAACACATTTCCTCTGTATTTTCTTCATCTTCCAGTAGGGAAAAAGAGCTCCAGTGCCTAGCAAGTGCTCATTCTGGGTTTTAGACTTTTTTCACAGTTATATTTGATTTTGGGAGTAAAAACAGTGATGAACAAGCCTGTGTGCATGGCTCCACTCTTTTGCGTTCCGAGTCAGCAGATATTTATTCTACCTTTTGAGAAGAGGTTGGTCAAGTCGGGCTGTGCTTGATGGTCTAAGAGGTTAAGTTGTAAACCGTGATCTGGTAAATTGGCCATAGCTTTGTGCTCCATAGGTCTGGGGGGCAGCTGGCACAGTTTTGGACAAAACGCCCCCGTTCCCCTTCCACGTCGCAACCCCACTGTCTCTGTGGCAGGACCCCGCCTCTGGCCCCTCGGTGGCAGGCAGGCAGGTAGGCAGGCAGTCCCCTCTGGGAGGCTGGTCGGACCCCGCCTCGGGCCCCTCGGTGGCGGGCAGGCAGCCCCCTCCGGGAGGCTGTATGGGCCCCTCTGGCTCTACTCTAACCCCCTCCAGCCCCCGCCCACCCACCGCTACGCTACTACGCCCCCCCCCAAAAAATACTTGGTTATTTTTTCAGTGGTTTTTGGCCTTTCTAGCTCCTCTAACCTCTCAATAGTGAAGTGAAGTGAAAGTGATCATTCGGTCATACGTGAACACACCACGGCACACAGTGTGAACAGCACGAAATTCACCCTCTGCATTTAGGTTATAATACCCTCGCTAACCCCCCTAGAAACCCCACAAACCAGGCTAGAGCAGGGGACACGGGACAGACTGGGGCTTCTAGGGGATTGAGGCTGCGGCCAACAGGGCCGAGGACAGCCGGAAAGTGGCAGATAGGTGCGGGGCAGGCAGGTATGGGGCCTACAGGGCCAAAACACGCTACAGGGCCTACAGGACCAACAGGAGCGGGGTCTACCAGAGTGGGGCAGTCTGGAAAGGGGCTTACAGAGCGACCAGGAGTGGGGCATACAGAGCTGCTAAGAGTGATGTTCAGGGCTAACGGGAGTGGAGCTTACTGAAGCTACCTCACCTGGAGCTACACCAGCAGGAGCTACACTACCTGAAACTACATCGACAGGGGCTACTACCTCAGTAGCCTCACAAACCATAGCCTCACTACGAGCAGCTGCACTACCTGTAGCCGCACCATGAGTAGCTGCACTCACTGTGGCTTCGCTAACTGTGGCCTCACTAGTAGGCCCGCTAACAGGGCCGCTACAAGCTACTGACCTGGGGGAAACATGAGCTGGGTCTACTGGGGTTAAGTTAGCTGGGGAGCTAAGGCTAACCGGGGAGCTCAAGCTACCTGGGGAACTAGAGCCTACAGGCTCGCTAATCGGGCCGGGGAAATCAGCAGCTAGGCTAGCCAGGGAGCTAATGCTCACAGGCCCGCTACTCGGGCCAGGGAGCCCTGGAGCTAGTCTAGCGGAGGAGCTAAAGCTAACGGCTGGGGCCTTACCTTCAGTAACAGCCTCGCTCACAGCAACAGCCTCGCTCACAGCAGCATTGCTAACCCTAGCTTCACTGACAGGGGCCAAGATAATAGGTTCGGGGCATGCTTCAGGGCCGGGGACAACAAGAGCTAGGCTAACAGGCCCTCTAGCAGGCCCTGAAGGTACTACAGACCCAGGGGCTCGCTACAGGGCCGGGGCTAACAGAAGCTAGGTGTGCTAAAGCTACGCTAGCAGGCCCTGAATACATTACAGGCCCGGGGCTCGCTACAGGGCCAGGACTAACAGGAGCTAAACTATTAGCAGTTGGGCTAACAGAGTCCGAGCTAGCAGGGGCTGGGCTGATAGCAGCTAGATTAATAGGGCCCTTACTGTTTGTGTCTGGTGTGGGAAGGTGGCCAGCTGGGGTGGTTGGGCCTTGGAGATGCTCCACGAGCTCACTGATGGTGGCGGTGAGCTGCTTCAATCGTTGTTGGTGGTCGTGGAGCCAGAGCGCCTGGTCTGCCTCTTCCCAGGCGTCTCCGTGACGCACTGCGCCGGTCTTGTGCTGCAGCGGCAGCTCCGGGTTTGTGGCCGGCTCGTGCGTGCGCGGCTCAGCGGCCGCTTTCTTTGGTGGAGGAGGAGCCGCAGGCGCTCCGCGTTTCCTTCGCCTCCGCCTCTTTGTTGGTGTGGAACGGGGGTTGGCCTCCAGGAGGTCTTCGTATTCTGACCTCCACCGAAACATGTCCCACGGCAGCTCCCATGGGGGTCGATCGCTCCCGAAAAGCGAGGGATCGTCCTGCGAGTCACTGCCGCCCCATTCTTTTGCCCAGGCGGTGGCTTGGTCGTGCCAGTTGCTGGTTTCCTCCTCCAGTGGAACTTCATTCATGTAGTCACCGCCTGGTGCAAGGGTCTCCTCCACCTCCTTGGGTGTGAGGTTGTGAAGCAATGTGTCCATCTGCCAGAATCGAGGGCGCGAGCCCCAGACTCTGATTTACCTCGGAGTGTGCAGGAACGGTCAGACAACCAGGGATCCATGCAGGAGTGTTTATTCACAAATGAAAATAAGGCAGAAACAAAACAGAGGCACGGGGGCCGTCAGAATTCCAGAAAGCGTGGAAGCAGGAACAGGAACAAGGGAAATGAGGTGATGGACACATGAGGGTACACTAACAGACACAAACTATATATACAGAACTAAATCACAGGACAAAACTCAAGGCAGGTGAAAACAAAGGACACGTGACACAAGCACAAACAAGAATTCAAAATAAAGGTCCCAAACATAAACAAAAAGCAGTGGCCCTGACTGGCCACTTACCGAGCCGTGACACATGGCCCGGTACCAGTCCGTGGCCCGGGGTTTGGGGACCACTGACTTAGGTGACATTTTATTCAAATCCATAGACCTTAATATGGAATTGGTCCCACTTTGCAGTTACAACAGCTTTCACTCTTAGTGGAAGGCTTTGCACCAGATTTTGTTTCTGTCCATTCCTTCTTCGGAGCAGTAATTGTTGGCAATAACAACTCTATGGAATTAAAGTGGCAGTTTAAATATAATTAGAGCTGTAGTTAAGGTTCACCAGCCACCTGTCTGAAGGTCACCTGAGTAAATGGCAAAATCACATGGTGAGGTTGTAGATATTACTACTCTGTTTAGTTGGTGACATCTGTTTTAGTTTAATATGTTACATAGTTCTGCAATCTTAAAAGTAAACAAGGCCCATTTTAAATTAAGACTGTCCCTTAGTTTAATACTTTCATTCTGTTTATGTGGGGACGACTTTAAAGCTTCCAAAAGTTACACAATGGCCTGAGATTTAACTGTTCTGAGGTTTGTGTGACCTCTCTGTAACAGGTTGTCTGTTACTAATCGGACTTGACAACTTGTTTTCCTTAAAGTGTGAGTGACTACAAAGCTACTTTATGGTCTTGTGAAACTGATCTAATTCGGTTATATAAGAGCCAGAAGGGGTCTGTTAATTGTGGATGAAAAAAAGGACTAGTCTGTAAGTAATTAGACATTCTTTGCCATTAAAAAGGCCAAAAGTAATCTCCTGAGACACCTAACGATGGACTCTTCTTTTTTTCTTCTCTCTCTCTCTCTCACCTCTCCCTTGCCGTACAATGGGAACCATCTGTGGCATCTGGAACCTTAACGAATGGTTTCCTGGGCATAGATGAAGAATAGTTATAAGTTAAATTATCCTGTCAGTGGTTTTTGTGTCAATCAAGCTCCGCTCCTTTATCAGTGGTCAGTTTCTGACCACAGGACACGTTTAGCTGGATATTTGTGGCTGGTGGACGAGCAGCGGCGCAGAGGTGTGTAAAGAAAACACCATCAGCATTGCTGCTATGGTCTATCGCCACTGTGGAAAACATGGTGGGCATGTTCGTACTAATGTGTAGCCAAGTGCTACAAGAACATGGCTTTCAGAAACATCTTCATGCATTTCCCTTTCTTTCTTTTGTGGCTTTTCTACTCCATTCTTTGGCTTTTCATGAATTCTGTGCGTTGGACTCACTGGGCAGCGTCAACAGATGTGAAGTTTCCCAAATTCAACCACGATTATGTGTTTTTTGAGGCTGAAAAAGTTGTTTTTCCTCGTTTTTTTTTTTTTTTTTTTTTACTCAAACAGACCCCTTCAACATTTGCATGCATATAAGTTGACACATTTGACTACTATGGGCTCACTGCAAAGTTTTCCTATTTTGAGGAAAGGGCATTAAAAATACTTTCAAATATTTGGGCAGCTCGTAGCTGTCACGAGGCTGGCCTAGGGGCCAGCACTCGGAGCTACCTGGAAGATACCCAGACTGACACCAGAGCTCCATGATC
>JBBIGB010222673.1:0-14325 GCA_037577075.1 Alestopetersius hilgendorfi
GAGAGAGAGAGAGAGAGAGAGAGAGAGAGAGAGAGAGAGAGAGAGAGAGAGAGAGAGAGAGAGAGAGAGAGAGCAAGCGAGAGAGAGCTCACCCTGCATAAAGCTGTGACCGAGGAAGGGTGCCCTGCTGGATGAGCTGATAAAAGAGCTGACCCATGTGCTCTCGGGCAATCTGACTGCGCTCCAGCGTCGACTCCACACACACCCGCACAAACACGGCCAGAGATGCCTGCTCCAGCTCGTCCACACACTGCACCGCCTCCTACACACACAAATCACATTATTACAGTAACCTGATTTTTCAAGATTGAGTTGAAATGCACCCTTAGTTAAAAAGTAATGGAAGCTTATATCCCACCAGTTGGCTTTATAAGAACAAGCTACTAATCAGATTTGCTTCCGGACAAGATTTTGGATTCAAGGTGGCTAGTGTTATTTTCTGCTGTTATATAATATTATCTAATAAAATTAATTTCTTAGGTACATTCCTCTCTAAACACCTGCATAGGTTTTGAGGTTTAGAGATATAGCTCTCTCAGATTTAGGTCACTTTACTGCAAAACCTGACATTATTTCATCCAAAACAGTCTAAACAATATTTCTTAAACAGCACAGCCATGGAAGTCATTAGGATCTCCAGTGGCAAAGAGGCTGAAGCTTAAGTTTTATAACAGAAATGGAAAAACCAGCTGCAGACCAGAATCAAAGGCTGACAGCAGCACCTTGTAATCATTGATGTGCAGGAACTCATCAATGATCGATTTGGATTTCCTCTCCATTTCCTCCTCAGACAGGGCAGGTTTCGCAGGAACAACATTTACTGGGCTCTCTCTTTTTAGTGCTGAGGAAAATAAACAAAAACAGGTATTTTATATATATATATATATATGAGCAAAGTAACTGCAGAGGTTAGAATCCCAGAACCTACAATTTAATTTTAGTTCAAAATTGCTTTGCTTTGAGAAGTCATTAAGTAACACGAAGAAATGTGTATAACTTTAGATCCTAACATCATATAGTGAACGTTTCACACAACTTGTGTTGCACGATGTAGAGCTGATCTGTGTGGCAAGCAAATTATTTCCCCCTGCCTTAACACCACTAATTTGCAGTTGCAGAAAAACTTGCTTGAGAAATGATCCAGAGACAACAAAATTTGGCAAAGATTCAAATGAAATTAAGGAAAAACGCTTGTTATTTTTTAAGTGCTTCGCATAGAAATGCAGCTTTCAACCTGCAACTTTAGCTGCGTAAAGGTTCAGCATGCAACGTCAACATATATCAAAACAGTAGAATATGTCTCACAAGGCTCTCTGGGTCTGCTGGGCTGTGTGTCACTCCTGTCCTCAGAGACACTGGCTTTGCGGGGCGGTGTGTACGTCCCCTCTCTTTGTGGCTCCTCAGGGGCTGCAGTCTCCAACAGCTCTTTACTGCTGCTGCGGCGGTTCAGAGGTCGCAAAGGTCCTGAACTCAAAACCTTTTCACTCCGGCCGCTGCCCCGACTGCAGAGAAGAAAAGAACACACAAAAACAACTGATCAGCACACGCTGCTGTTTAAAAAACACAAATAAGCTTGATTGGGAAAACAAATGCTATTAACAGGAATAAACACTTGTGGTCCTGAAAAGCCTTCTATAACAAGTTGCTGGCTTTTGTTTCCCATACAAAAAATGCTGTTGAAAGTGTATATTTTAAGCTTTCATACCACATGTATTTGTAAGCAGAAAAGGAATTTGACGAAACACTGTTTGTGCAGTCTTGTTTTTTGGAATGAAAATAAAAACATGCTTTGTGCTACATTTTGACATGATGAACTAGGTTTACATTTTCATGTATTAGATTATGGTAATATGTAGTTTCTTATAAATAATCATGCAAGGTACTGTATATCAAAATGACAATATCTATGTTATTGCTGCATGTGTGGTGGCTGACTGGAAAAAAACCCAACAAACAAACAAACAAACAAACAAAAAAAACAGGAAAGAGATAAAAAGCCTTCCAGAGACCCAGCTAAGCTAACTTAGCAATGAATGTGATGAACTCAGAGCTCTAATCTAGTTCATTGCTGGCAGTAAGCCTGCTTCTAAAAGCCTCGATGCCTGGAAGTCAGCCATTGACTTCTAGCCACCACAAAAGCAAGACTTTGTTTATTGGATTGATTGAGGTCTGGGGAATTTGGAGGTCAGCACCTTGAACTCGACATGTTCCTCAGATCATTCCTGAACTAATTTTGCTGTGAGACAGGGTGCGCTTTCCTGCTTAAAGAGGCCACTGCCATTTGGATATACCCTTGACATTATGTTATTTGGTCTGAAACAGTGTATTTGGTCTGCAACAAAGTTTAAGTAGGCAGTCTGTGCCAAAGTAACATCCACATGAATGCAGGACTCAAGATTTCCCAGAGCATCAGACTGCCTCCTCCAGTTTCAGAGTGTATCCTGGTCCCACCACATAAAAATGATTAACCAACCCAGGACACCTTCTTCCACTTCTGCACTGGTCACACCACCTCTGACTACTTACAACAATTCTGACCTTTATATGCAGCAAGCTGTGCTTCATTATGTGATGTACCACCTTTCCGTCATAAACAACATTCATTTTTTTTTAGCAATTTGTGCTACAGAAGCTCTTCTGTGCATACTAGTAACATCCCACCAGACCTGCTGCTTTGGAGATGCTCTGACCCAGTCATCTTGCCATCACAATTTAGCCCTTAAAGTTGCTCAGACTGATATAACCAATTATCCTGCTTCCAGTATATCAACTTAAAGTCATCTTCCAGCAATGATGCTGCAAGGCTGATTGGCTGAATTCTAACTCTTTGAAAGGACACACTGATATGTGCAAGCCATGAAAATACAAGACTCTGGTTTTAGGTATGTGGCACACTTTTGTTAATTATATAGGTAACAGTATGTTATTCAGTGTCATCCAGGGGCATATCCATCTCAACAAGTCTATTTGAGACCACATAACAATTTGACACAGTGTGAGGCAAGTGTGTGTTTTAATTGTTAAAAGTTTAAGTATGAACTAGATTTTTGACTGACCACCTCATAAATAGTTCACACTAAAAACGTTCTCTAATAGTAACCCAGTTGTTTGTAAGACGGCATGCTTACCTTGGTAGAGGGCGTCTGGTGTCAGATTCAGCGGTCTGCAATGGTGGGACAGCGGATGGGGCTACAGATGACTGTAGCGGTGAATAGCGGTTCAGACTACTGCTACCAGTGCGAGACAACTCTGCAACACAAACACAGTCACTCACACAAAGCTAGCGGTTTCCAGTGAAAGATGTTTGCTTCAGTTTTGATTCCAGTGGTTCACAATCTTAGTCCTTCAAACCTCCCATTCTGAGCATATTTTATTGCCACACTGTATGTATTAGGTACAAAAATGTAGAGGATTTCTTAAGATATACTTGCCTGAATCACTGGTTTTGGCTCCTCCGCTGCTCCCCTTCATCCAGTTTAACTGAGCCCTTGGCCCCAGCTGGATCTTGTCATCAGGCTGAGAAAGAGTGAGGCACAAGAGATGCATGTTTGATTAACCTTTTTACTTACACAAGAAGACCACATATGCAATACTGACATACCAAAAATAAAAACACTTGGCACACTATCGCTTTGTGTTTCTGCATTCAAGCTCAATAGCAGATAACGTTTTACTCACATCCTGCATTATACAAGAAACCTCATTTTACTGAATGTGTGTGAGATAAAGACCTGTTAAACGGATCACACTGACTCTGCCTTCAAATCCTTTTATGCTGTCTCATTGCATGATTGGTTATCTGGGCTTAGATGAATAACAGTTTAAGGTTTCTGTAATAAAAACAAGAGTCACACAAACATACCTTGGAGATTTTGGGGATTTTGGTGGGGTCAATTGTTCGGCTGTTTTTGGTCACTGGTACAGTGCTCCAGGTCTCCTCTCTCTGACCACGCAGCTCTCTCGGGTCTGTAAACAGAACAGGGCGAGATACACTTACTGCTGATAATACACACGTAGTCATCTCTACAGATTTTAGATTTGCTTTTTATCATGTGACAATCTGGGATAATCCGACAGAGAAAAAATACATTAATAGATACAAAATATATGGCTGAGTTGAGGTGTAGTCTTTAAGCCTGCTGGAAAAACAACCCAGGTTGCTCCACACAAAGCTGTTTGAATACCAAAGACTGTATGATATTACAGAGGATGCAAATGAGAATGTTACATGACCAGATTACGCAATGTTTTCTTGCCCCTTGTGTTGAAATAGTCCTGAAGACTTTGAGACTGACCTGGTCTCCTCTTGTCCTTAGACAGCAGCTGCTGGTGGACTTTCCTCTGCTCCTCTTGCTCTTCAATCTTGGCGTCTTTATGGATCTGCTCAATGGTTTTGGGCCCCTGTTCAGCCCTGCGTGCCACCCAGTTATGCTACAAGCACAGAGGTACAGAAAAAAGATCATTCTTTGAACTGATTTTTAACTGTATAGCAGTGGTCTCCACAACCACACCCTCATCTAGTGGGGAACGGACCAATAATTATGTTGTTGAACACTATTTTAAAGAGTCTACATCAACTGCTCAAGGCACTAAATCGCTAACCAGCAACTGTTTTCTATCTAATGCTTAAACTTCAGGCTGAGGCCCTGAAGGTACATAAAGGGTTTTTTTTCATGGCAAACCCAATCATATGTTGTATTACCCATTTGTATTTTAAAATATGATTTTTTTATGAACATATTTATAAAAATGTGACTGAAAATGAAAAAGTTTCTAACAAACTTATCTAACCAGATACTCAAACACAAATGTCACAAGCATCAAACTGAGGACACAGCTCAACAAAAAATAGTTTTTGTAATCATCAGAAACCATACTACACTTTTTTCATGCTGATTTCAGATCTGCTTTCAGTTTTTTTCAGTCACGTCCAATCAAGTAACTGTTTCAATATTTTCAGTGCAAAGTCAGACAGGCCACACTGTGGAGTAGATATAATGATCAGTATCAGTCAGCTACCACTGTTTCTTCAAAAACACTCAGCATATGATTATTATATGATCATTATGCCACCTATCATGCAGTATAGAACTAGCTTCATCACAAAAGCTGTATGTGTGGGAAAAACTAAACACAGATTTGAAATCAGCATGAAAAACACTACAAAACCCACATGAACTTATCTCTGATGATTTTGACCTGCTGACCTGTGTAATTGATAATGAAAAGCTAGACCTTGTAATGCCTATTTTAGTCATTTAATTATTTTATTATTTAATCATTGTGGGTATAGAAAAGAATCTCTCCTGCAAAATATTCACATTTTGTTGCGTGTTACAGTCTGAAATGGAAACAAACAAACACATTTTTCCCAGCAGTATTTACACAAGCAACAACGCAAAGGCTTCCACCTGCAACAAGGGAGAATAATTTTAATTAGTTAACTATTCCTGGAATATTCAGGTGCTTAGTAGCGCAACTGAAAGCAAACTATCAACTATAGGTGGCCAGACACTGTCAAAAGATCGTCCAGTTTGACAGAGCTTAAAGACTTCTGTTAAGAAGAGTGGGCAAAAGTATATCATCAGACAAATGGCATTGATTAAAATAAAAGCTGGAAAGTTTTTGTGTGTGTTTCTGTACCCACTGCATAATTGAACCCTCAAGGAGAACTTTAGTCAAATACAATAATCAAACACAAACGAGCAAACACCACATGTACACACATACCAATCTCAGGTCGATCACATCCTGAAGCATGAAGCGGATCCGAGACGATGTCTTCCGCTCTTTGACAATTTTCTCCATCTGGTTGAAGTACTGGTCCATGCGAGGCTATTTGAAGACACAGTACATGCTAATCAAACCATGCTGGTACTGCTTATTTAAACCATTTCACATACACAGTCATATGGGAAAATCATGAATTAATAAAATCGAATCAACACGCTCCTAAAAAACACAAGTGACAGAGTGTTACTCAAAACTTCGATCCCTAAGTGCCTTTTCATGTTTATGCCACCTCAGCTGCAGTAAGCTTTGTTCTCTTGACTCTTGAGTAAGCTCTCAGATATCTTTGAGATGAGTTGGAGCGGATCCAAAACTAATCAACCAACTTCAGTACCTAATCTCACTAATCTCTAATCTCACTAATGTGTCAAGATTTACCTTTGCCTTCTCAAAGTCCAGATCCTTTCCAATGGTTGTCAGAAGCCTGCAGAGACACTCCAGGCTTTCATCGTCATGGTTCTTCAGCAGCTTGACCACGCAATCGTGCATAATGGGCTCCGTCAGCATCCGAAGTTTGAACAGCTCACCAATGAACTTAATGTTTCCAGTGGAGCGGCGGCGGGCTTTATCCTTCGCCTCCTCCAGCTCCTCTTGCAGCCGCTCTTTTTCACTGACCTGGGGAAAACAATTAAGAGACTGCAGTTTAAATCTCTAAGTGTTTAACTAGTAAGATGCTGTCAAAGACACTCACATTACCACGAATTGAGTCGATCTGCCAAGAGATGTTTGTCTCTTCACTTTTGCACGACAGGCCTAAAAGGCCAAAATAACTACGAGCAGTATAAGTTTCTAATCCAATAATAGGCAATCCAATAAATACAAGCCTAAATCATCGTACACCTTCCTCAAACCCTGTTTCGTTAAAAAAAAAAAAGTCTTGCTTGTGTGGTTTCTGACACTGTATGACACTGTCACGTTAAAAATAGTAAAACCAGTCATATAGAAGGATTAATTGGTTGCTTGTATCTCTGTCCAACAAACAAAGTACGGAAATCGTAAATCCTAAAAGCATGATGTTATAAATAATATTCCAAATGAAGCTTACAGATGTTGCAGAGTCAAGCTCCTTCTGCTTTTTCTCAAATACAACATTGTCCATTTTATCCTTTTCAAATTCCTTCTGACAGCGGTTCAGCAGAAGCTTCCTGAAGTTCACTGTGGTGCCAGGTTTGTCTGCCATGGGTACTTTCAGCTGCAGTCAAAAGATAAAAGAAAAAAAAAAAGTTAAGGCCACCTGCTCCTGGTGTCAGACAAAAAATACTGCCTGTCAAAAGGCTGGGGACACCTATCAAAAGGTTTTTAATGCAAATGACAATGTTTTTTTGTTGACCCTTAACATACAAAAATAATAATGTTATACTAAAATAAAAGAGCTTTTTAGACCATGTCCTGCTTTTATTTTCTTTTGCGAAAGCTAACAAGCGGCTGCCAAAAAGGCCTACTTTGTGGATAAGGCCAGACCCCGTTTAAGCTCCGTGTTGTGATACAGCCCTCACATTACAGGTATTTCAAGCATATTAGGTTTTGAGTATGTTCTTTTAACAACAATTGAGGTCAATTCTGCTCTTCATATCAAGAAAGACATTCTGAAGTACACAGTTCAGTTAGCACTGAACATATTCAAAAACAGAAAACCAAGCTGTCCCCAACTTTGACAGGTATATTCTTTTAAACATTATTAAAAGATAAAAAAAGGGATCGTACAGTAGCCAGGCAGTGGCACATGTTCGCATAGGCCACAGAAAAGCTGGGCTCGTCAATGGCCTTCTCAAACACCAGGTCTATGACCCCTTTAAGCCGCTCCTCTGTGTTGATGGTGAGGTCCGTCACCTGCTTCATTAACGGAGTAAACATCTGCGGAGTAAGTTTGTTCAGGATGCTCCGAACCTTCCGCAAAAGGTCCTGAACAGTGAGACACAAAAACAAACGAAAACATCAGCAAATACAATATTAACAAGCTGAACAATCTCTGGTACTCTACAGCTGGTATACAAGCAGAACATGGCGCGTGTGTGCACACACACAACAATGATAAAAGTCTCCCTTTATCTAATTTGGCCTTTGTATATATATATATAAAAAAAAAGACAGAAGCAAACAAAGAACTTTCTTGCCAATGCAACAAGAACAAGTAAATCCTCTGATGTGCAGAGTGTGACGCTCTAGCTTTTTGCGCAAAAAAAAGAAAAAAAGTAGTATTTTTTTTCTTTACCTTAAGCAGCCGTAGAACCACCAATAATAAAACCATGAAGTAATTTGAAATTAATTATTGGTAGCTCATTGCATGCATAAATAAATAAATAAATAAACAAACAAATTAATAAATAATCCACTCCCTATTTCTTATAGTAAGTAAAAGGGAAGATATCAGTTTTAATTTCGGGGAAAGTTATATTTGGTGAAAAAAAAGTCATTTCATGGAAAGAAAGTCCATCTTTTACATGTTTAACAGGGTTTTGTCATCCATTGAAAAAAACAGAAAAAGCTTGAAGGCCAATACAGCAGGCAACTGTATAATTAATAAATTAAAACAAAAATAATATTCAATTTTTAAGGATAAATCCCAGAGGTTACGTACACTAAATAAAGGCAGATTACTGTGATCTGTATATGAGGTTTTCCACTTTTAGATCTACTAGCGTGTTTAGTGCCTAAATACTTTCACAGGAATAATGTAAAACTGAGGTTGGATACACTATATGCTGACTGTGTTAATGATGCATATCTAGCGTAACTATTGAGCAAAAGGCTGTTAAGTGGGTAAAGGCTATAGGTGACACAATCAGAAATACTTTTTATGTGCATTTATCTAAGAAACCATTATGAAATACGCCGAGTGTATACCTGAGTTTTCACTGACTCTGGGTCTTCTGTGACTGCCTCTCTCTTCAGTCCAGGTTTCCATGCATGTTCAGCCTTTTTCAGCTGCACATCATTGCTCACCGAGAGGTTCATGATGATCTTCCTTGGCGGTGGCCTCCGAGCACCAAGGGTGAGGAGCTAAGAATACAAAGTTATATTACTTTATCATGACGTTTCCTTTATATTTCAACTGCCACATCAAAATACATTTTGCTTTTATGTGCTAAAAACCTTATAATGTTCATTGTGTGAAAATCTTATGATGACTGGAACAACAGGAATGATCCAAAATTACTTGGAGATGGAAAGGATTGGCCAATATGAAGATATTAATCCTGTTCAGTAACACCACAATATGGTTGGCATAATGAGGATATCAATAGGGGGATTAGTGCTGACATCAATTTAATCTTTTTTTTTAACTATAATTTTCCTTTCATGCTTACTTTTCAATAAACATTAATTGGAAAATTTGGAAAGAGGAGAAAGAGTCCAGACATTTCATAAGCAGCTTGTGTGCGTGATGCTGTTTGTGTGTGTGTCACTCACAGCTCCTCGTGCTCCTGGTAACTGCCTGGTAAAATCAGCAAAAGCTGGGGTGAAGTCTGGCCCTCGGCAGATGAGTCGGGGGTCCACCATCCTCAACAACGGCACCTTGGTTTGGTTAATCTGGAAAAAAACATTAGAGAAAAATCAAAATGCAGTACCATGACTTTACCAGCAGACTGCGCTACAGCTGATAAGCTTCAAATATGAATGAAGCTAGAAGATTCCTCTGCATCCCTGACTCTGGACAGAATATCTTCACTGAGACACAGGTAAGGTTGTCTATATTAGGTTAATACTAATGTAACAAATTATTAGTATTACATATAGACAACTAATTGAGTAATCCAAGCCCAAAAAAACAGAAATAGACTTAACAACAAACCAGCAGATTCCAGAGCACCTCATTGGATGAATTACTTTAAACGCTCTTCATAAAAACCAGGCTTTTTCTTACTGCATGCGAGCAGCTCTCCAATTGAAATCTCATGCAAAATGAAATCAATATTCATTCAAGAAATTAAATGCATCAAAAATGTATGCATAGATCGACAGACTGGACAAATGGATACTAAGCACTTCTAATACTAATTCATACAACAAGAGAAATGCTTTCAATACTGAAAACAAATAAAAGACATAAAAGTGCTTGAACCAGTGGTCATGGGTAGGATTAGGACTACTTGGTCATTTAAGAGACAAACAAAATTGAAGTGCTTTAATATCTACGTATGAAGGGCAGTGACTGCAGAGATAGAGATGATCATAGTATGTAAAAATTAAATTATAGAAAAAAAAATCTTCAGAAAGAATAAAATATTTCACCGTTCTATATTATTGTTAATAAATACTAAAAAATTGGTTGAATAGTGAAATTGTTAATATTCTTCACATTCATTCATCCAGTCCATACTGTCTAAATATAAACACTAAGCTGTCGAAGCATTGTTTTAATGGCACATCACCACACTTAGACATTATAAGGACTGTTTCAGCCTGGGTTGCTTTTTAAATGAGGCAAAACACAGGCCAGCCAATGAGAAGAGAGCTTATTCACATACCAGTCTTAAAGGCACAGTAACAAAAACAGTCTGTTTTAACGTAAGGGACAAAGATTTATTAGATCCCATGTTCGGGCAGAAAAAAACCCCAACAAGATAAATGCAAAACGGTCCTTTCAAAAAACCACAAATGTTCTTTGTGGTTCCGGGTACCCTATGTACCGTTCACAAAGACCCACTTTGTGTGTTGATTTTGTATCAAAAGCACCACATTTAACAAATTATGCCTCATTCGCCATGTGACTGAGGCTGCTCAGAAAGTGAAAAACAGATGGCAGCGAGCAAACATGCAAATGTATGTTTAAAACTAGCAACTAAGCCTAAGTGGAAAGAACTGAATGTGTGAGACATGAACGGACTTTAGCAGGTGAGAGACTCCACCCGAACCAGCATTTCATTTTAAGCACAATACTGTGCCTTAAAACAGACAGTTTACTGGAAAAAAATGGATTTGCTCAGTTTCCTCTTATTCCAAAGCAATTGATAAGCCAAGACATCTCTGGTGTCAAGTTGTTTAGTTTTAGATCCAATTCTCATGATATTTTATTAGAAGCTTATTTCCCCCCAATTAGTAAAGTGCAAACAGATTCCCGAAATAATGATGCCCTTATGTGGTTTTAATGTAAATTGCCCAAATGACATTTTTAGCTGAGTTAGCACTTTATCTGGAGAATCCAGGGTAGATTAGGGTGTGAAATTGTGTATCTAATGCAGGCAGGACGTATTTTCCCGCATGTCTTTCTGCTAAATTGAGCTCACTGCCAAGTGTGACATAACCGTAATACAATTTTAATGGGAACAGGATGTCTGAAGGCTCGGAGCAGAGAATTGCCCAGCGAAGACAGACATGAGCTACGGTTCACTCTTGGTGGGCTGATTTTCCACACAGGAGACAAGAGGGAAGCAGTATACCGGTTTTACAGATCATATGGCCATAATTATGTTCTGGGCATATCTTTTTCCACGCAGTACCAGTCGAAAGTTTGGAGCCACCTGACTGAAAGTGTTTCATAGTATTAGGATAGAAACTCAATGCTCATGTTTAAGTAATTTATTTCTAAGACAATTAATGACATTGATGACTATATACACACACTGATCAGACATAACTTTAAAATTATCTGCCTAAAATACTGTGGAAGTCCACTTTGTGCTACCAAATGCAGAGAACGAATTTCATACTGTTTGCACTGTGTTGGGGTGTGTTCATGTGTAACTATGTGGGCCACTTTACTTCAGAAAACAGCTCTGACCTGTAAGACCTCTGAAGGTGTGCTGTGGTATTTGGGCCCAAAATGTTAGCAGAAGGGCCTTTAGTTACAAGCGCGTCCCACAGATGCTCAGTCAGACTGAGGTCTAGGAAATCTGGAGCCCAGGTCAGCAGGGGTCAACATGGGCACTATACCTGCTTATTATAGCCAGCGCTCACTTTTTCAGCTATTTGTGATGCAGTAGCTTGTCGATGGAATCAGACCAGACGAGCAAGTCTTGTACACCAATGAGCTTGGACCCTGTCACCAGATGCTTTGACCCAGTAGTCTAGGCATCACAGTTTTACGCATGTAAAAGTCCCAGATCCTTACATTCGCCCGTTTTTCCTGCTTCCCACACATCTTCAAGAAGTGACCAATATCATTTTGGAGGATTTACTTTCGGTTTTGGCAAAGACAATGATTTTCCCTCTACTTTTAAATGCAGAGCAACAGGCAGTTGTCATCTGCAATGATCCTAAATATCATGTTAAAAAGTTGTATGGTTAGAGGTTATTAGAGTAGTGCATTCTCATTTATATTGTGAGCCAATCTCTCTCTTAATCTGGAAAGGTGTAAACTAGAAAAGTGCTTGCCCTTTTTAAGGTACAAGGGTTATAAAAAAGCACACACCCCCCACACTCACCCCACAGCCAGTCTATTTGGGATTGCCTGTATCACTCAATTCAAAACAAGACTACTTCTCACCAGTGAAAATAAACAGATTATTTTCAAAGACAGAAAATATTATTATTATTATTATCAACAAAGACAGAAAATAACTAGATTAAAAAAACTAATTACTGACCCAATTTTCATCTCACATCATCAAATTACCTGTATGTCAATCATATCTGACCAAGCCTGATCACTATATTTAAATGGGAAAGCTCATCTTAATGTTGATTATTTTGAGGTCTGACAGAAATCATTTTTAACACCCTTCTGTAATGTGCATACTCTGGAGTCTCCTCGGTAATAGTAGCCTTTTTTAATCCACTTCATGGAATAACAAAATCTACTGTGACACTTTATCCCAGACCCACTGGGCAATCAAATCCTGCAAATTACAAATAAAAAACTAATCTCGCTTTAACAGGGCTTAAAATGTTTCCAAGTGAACGTTTGACCACAAAATCTGTGGTTTGAGAAGAGAGACCCACCTTGTCCAGAACGACATCGCTGATCGGGGGTAAACCCTCTGGCTTCTGCACACAAGCTGGCATGAACTGGAAACCTAACAGGAATTCCCGGTCATACTGCCGTTTACCATTAGGTTGTTCAAGCACTGAGACAAAAACACAAACACACAAAAAAGGAAAAAAGGAGTGAGAAAGAGGGAAACTGCACTTCCACAATTTCCAACAGTGTCTTAATGGCTAATCACAGGATAAAAGAGAAGCATTTTTTTTCTCTCAAGTTCTATTGTTTAATTTCTCAACCCATACCACATTTGTGCTTGGGAGTGGAAGAGGGGATATTTATTTTACACTTAATTCGAAAGTCGGTGTCTTGTTTTGTGGAAAGAAAAAACACTGACATGAAAGGTCCCTAATGCAATTCATTACGTAACTAATACCCTTAGACACAAAATGACGACCAGACAAATGTAAAAAAAGTATTAATAATAAAAAAAATGTTATTATCCAGAATGCAGGCAATGATTTTTTTCAGTCTTTGGCTTACTCTTTCAAGCCTTTCCCCTCAAAGTTAAAAAAAGAAAACAGCCTTTATTTATTCACAAAAATACTTTGAAAAACTATGTTCAAGGTCAGAAAAATGAGCCCATAAAAAAGATCAGTTTTACTCTGTCTAGGAATGTGTCTCAAGCTGGAAACAGGTGGCTGCGTCCAATTAAATATGAACAGCTTATCTGCCTGGTTCTGCCAGCTACCATCTCCTACTTCTTTCACTTGTCCCACTTGTTTATCCATAACAATATCATTTTCTTATTGGAACACTACAACTCAGACAAACATGTTTATTTTAAAGTATAATACCTTCTGGTATGAGTGAAGGTGTTCCAGTTGAACTCTTTCTCTCCTCAGTCACTCCAGTGTCCACACTCTCTGTCTCTGACACATGTCCGGCTCCGTTCCTCAGTGGCTCAGGCTCCGTCTCTCCGTTCTCCTCTGGAATAGGAGGGTTCTCTTCGAGGTCCTTTTCGGGAGCTGAGCCGTTTGTGGTCTCTGGCAGAGATGTCTCGTCTCCAGCAAAGTCATCCATACTGGGCCCTTTCTGGACAGGTAAAGAGGTGAAAAGAAAGTGGCTTACGAATCAGCTGAGAGGAACCAGATTTTTTTTTGATGAAACATCACAGTTTTATACTGGACTAAGAAGTACCATAAGCGTTTACCCTTTAAGCCTAGATTCCTGCCTGTCATTAGACTCTGTTATTTTCCAGACAAGATGGGTGAAACAAGCCAAAGTGACATAACCAGCCACAGACTGCTGTTTTTGTCTGACTTTCACTCTAACAAATCCAAATATAAAGCATGCATCACTGCTTGTCTTTGTTATTATTTATTTTAATGCATTTACTGTTAATGTTTTTTCATTGAGAGACAAAAAAAAGCCCTTCTTGAGCTTTTTTTGTAACGTTTTTGCCTACATTTTGCCTAATGTACTGTCATTGTGCAAACAGATAAAGAGAGATCATTCTATTTTTGGAGCTACCACTTATTGTATCATTAGGTATGTTACTGGCCAACCCTTCTTGTGCTGTTGTGTGAAAGATGCCTTAGATCAGCGTTTCTCAAACTTATTTGTCCTGGGGACCGGTCATGTCAGGCTTTGGGGCTGCAGGGCCCGGCACA
>JBBIGB010222877.1:1201-14325 GCA_037577075.1 Alestopetersius hilgendorfi
TCTCCCCCCCCACACCTTCATCCAAAACAACACTTTTATCCAAAACAACAAACAAAGCGATTTTCAGAGCAGTGTGAAAACCAGAGGAAAAAAAAAATAATCTTTGTCAGAGTAGTGAAGGAAGTGCAATAGGAGAGGAAATGCTCTCTCTACAGACGTGTCTCCAGGAGGCTTTTGAGGCTAGAAAGAACTTCCCAGTCCTTTGGTCAGCTGGTGATACACACAGATCAGGTCACTGTGATTATAGTAGTGCAATCTGCTGCTTGAATTAAACCATAACAGTGTATATAAATATCCTCCATTATTTATTTATTTAATTCCCACTATAAGAGAAACAGCACCTTCTGTCACTCTGACCACGTGACATCACATTAGCTGATTTACACTTATTTCCCAAGCCAATCCTATCACAGTGAATTAAAATCAACAACAAAAATGATTCACGACCACTGTGTGTTCAATAAATGCTGCTCACTGATCTTCAGATAACATGAAGGCTGGTGAGCCGTTATCCATGATACTGAATGGAAAAGGACCAAAACAATAACAGCCAATGGAGAGAGAGAGAGGAAACAAAAGGAGCCAGGAGCTGGGAGCTGAGAACAATAGCACGTCGTCTTCCAGAGCTTCTTGGGTCCTTTTTAGATTTTCAAATGGCAACAAAACTGATGTGAAACAATGTAGCCACATATCTGTGCTCTTCTCCACCCACAGTAACGGTTATAAGGGTTATTGTCCTAATGTAGAACACATCTCAGTGCCCATCCCAGCATCAAAGATCCTCAAGAGTATTGATCTGGATGCTCCAGCACTAACATTTCTTATGGCATTTTCGAAAATATGGATTAATAAAGGCCTCTTAATCGCGTATAGTATCATGTTGTTTTAAAAACACATGAACAAAAACAAAAAAAAAACAACAACTTGCCACTCACCTCCTCCTCCACGGTTAATGCAGGAGTTGGAGTCTCCTCTAATGTGGAAGCTATTCGAGTTTTAACCCCGTATTTAAGCTCAGCATCGCTTACAAATCGCACGCCCGTGTTTTCTCCAATAAACCTGCATTAACAACCATTTCCATTGAGGAGAATCATAACAGGTGAATTCTCGCTCCTCCTCACCACGGTTAGTCTGTGGCGGAGAAGACAGAGACACTACCACTGGCTGGAACCGACCCCAAACCCTTTCCTTTTACCCGGAGCCATTCTCAGGTTAAACAAGTCCTGTCCATTTCCACTGGTCAGTCTCTCAGTTGTAGTGGTACTGGTCCAGTTTGGTCCAGTGTCTCCAGCTCAGCTCGGTTCAGCTTTTCACCCGCTCTAGGCTTTGTTTGGACTGTACCATTGAAAGGATGAGAGTAGGGGGAGGGCTGGAAAGGAGCACAGACTGTCCACATCATAATGACAGGAGCTGGGTAGCGCTGGGCAGTATACGCTGTAGGGACAAAAGTATTGGTACGGCTGACCATTACACCAACAGAGACTTTGTACATTATATGAAACTGCATTCAGATAATTTAATGTGCAAATGATCCCCCTTTGTAGCTACAAGAGGGAGGGTGGGGGGGGGGGGGGGGGGCTTTTCTCGGAAGCCTTTCCTCAAGATTTTGGAGTTTCTTGGGTAAATCTGTGCCCATTAATTTCGTACAGCATTTATGAGTTCAGGCTCATGGTTGTTGGAGGAGAAGGCCTGGATCACAGTCTCCACTCCAGTTCATCCCAAAGGTGCTGGATGGGGTTGAGGTCAGTGCTCTGTGTGGATCAGTCAAGGTCTTCCACACTGAACTCCTCCAGCATGTCTTTATGAACCTTGCTTTGTGCAAACCATAAAAAACAGGTTTGTCCTAATACTTTAGTCATGTTTTTGTATCATGGCATCACAATGTGATCTATAAATTAGCGTTTATAAAGCTAGTGCCGCTTAATACTACAGGACTGTCCTAAAATATAGAAGTTTCTGTTGGTTAATGGTATCTAATGGCATTTTGTGTTTTCCTGATGTGTACATACACAATGTAAAGGACTTAAATTGTTTCATAGACTCAGTGTAGATGCATTTTATGATTTTCCAATGGGATCTAAACATACAGAAAACTATTCTGTCTCTCATGGCGACAGTTAAGCCAGTACCCATTAGGAAGAGATATCATAAGGTTTTAATCCTAATTGTTCTAATGGCCTTCATTTTCGCAAAATGTATTCAATCTGTTCAATTTGAGTTGTAGGATACAGGGATATATTGTAAATATAATGCTAATTATTTACCAAATTCTGCATATCACAAAAATGGTGATAACACAGAGAAGCAATTAACTGGGAACTAATCGGCTTGACTGTGTGCACACAGTGAAATGCACCAATAATCAGTTACATTTGATTTCTTATTTTAAAGGAAAACCGCTCTCTATGAATTCGCCTTGAGATAATGCACATATTAAATAATGTTATCTCTAATAAGAAGATCAGAATCTGATGTATTCACTACTTCACGTGGTGCACTTACAAATATATATATAAACAAGCCACTAATCAATACTGAATTTAAATCACATCCATCACTATGAAATATTTATACAGACCTGAAGTGTTGGCCAATTCATTGCCCTGCTCTCCATGACGTTTCAGACCGGGAACTCACCAGCCTGAATGGAAAACCAAAAAAATAAATATCAGGTAAAAGTACAGCATGCAACCAACCTCATAATTCTGTCGCCCTCATGCGGTGACTTCACATCAGTACAGCATTAAAGGGCGTCATATCATGAGTTATAGTCGAATGATAGTCACTGCAGTGCCTTTGAGTGCCTCTGAGAAAATAATTGCCACCATAAAAATATCTTCCATCCTAAAGCCACGGTTCCCACAAATCATCATCCCTAGTGCACACTGGAAGCCGTTACATTTGCAGGATTTATTGCATTGTATGACCAATGTTGCAGACCAAGTAGGCATGTCTAATTATCTAATTGCAGTTTTAGACATAAATAACATGATGGTAGCACTCAGATCTATACAAAAATGAGCGGGAGTGACATTTGTGATCCACAAATAATCCAACATTAAAACGATCTTAGTTGGGCTGAATGCAATGAAATACTCCCAGCTATACTCCTAGCAATACTCCCAGTTATACTCCCAGCAATACTCCCAGCAATACTCCCAGCAATACTCCCAGTTATACTCCCAGCTATACTCCCAGCAATACTCCCAGTTATACTCCCAGCTATACTCCCAGCTATACTCCCAGCAATACTCTAACATCTTGGGTAAAGCCTTCCCAGAACAGCAGAGTCTGTTACTGCAATGGATGACAGATTCACTATTCCTTCAACATATGGGGCCAGTTTCACTGATCTAGATTAAGCCTAAGATTATACTAAAAATAATTTCTAGTCATAATTCTCAGTTTGCTCTAACATTTAGTCCAGGAATAGGCATTTAGTCCAGGATTAGGCATTTAGTCCAGGATTAGGCATTTAGTCCAGGAATAGGCATTTAGTCCAGGATTAGGCATACTTCAAGTCCGGGGTATTTCCTGATGCTGTTCTGTGTCAATGACAGCAAACTATCCTGTCCTCTCGTGTTCAAACCTGCTTTATGAAGCATGGATATGACTTGCCAGTTGTTTATATCATTCTATGATGTAACAGCACTGCAGGGTCTTGAGTGGTTTAGTGTCTCTGAGTCCTTGTGCACTCTGCCCTGAGTGAAATCAATGGAAATCAATCCTTAATGAGCTTTGGAGTTGGACACACATTGTTGACTCAGATTTCCATTTCAAATCCTTCATGTGTAGCATTCTGTATAAAACATTACACCTACAAAGAGCGAACTGATGAAAAGTGTTTTTCTGCCAAATTTGATTTTTGGCTTTTATTTGATGCTGTTTATTTTATATTGGTCTTTTCTCTGTGTGACTGTGTAGCTGTAAGCAGTTTCCTCTGGGATCAATAATGTTTTCTGATTCTGATATGCGTTTCTGTGCGAGAGAAGGACACTGCTCAGTTTTCTAGTCAGTTGATGGCCTCCAGAAAGAAATGATGCTATGGTTAACCCAGAAGAAGGCTGTGGAATCACACACCATTCCTGGTGAGGTGCCCAGAGGACTGAAGAGAGGACTGAAGAGGACTGTATCTCAGCACCACTGTCATTCCAACATGCTTCAAAGCCACCACCATCATCCCTGTGCCCAAGCAGTCTTTGGTGTCCTGACTGTGGTCTCTTTGCACTCACACCCTTTGAGAGGACTGTCCATGAGGTACATAACGTCACGGGTTTGGGTGTCTCTACCCATCTACAGATGATGCCCTTCACCCTTGTCCATGTGGACAAAAACAGCTCTCTTAAACGAGAATACGGTTCACAGACTTTCATTCACCATTCAACGCCATCGTTCCCGTGCATCTGATAAGAAAGCTGAGACTGCGGGGTCTGAACTCCTCAGTCTGCAACTTGATCCTGGGCTTTCTGGCTGGGAAAGCTCAGTCAGTCAGGATTGGGAGCACCACCACAGTGAGCATGGCGCCCCCTGGCTGTGTGCTGAGCACCTTGCTGTTCATGCTGCTGACTCAAGACTGTGAAGCAATGCACAGCTCAAACCACATCACATTTACTAATGACGTGTCTGTGATGGGCAGCAAATAGAGAGAACAACTAATGGATGTACAGAACCAACAACCTGCCGCTTTCAGTTAAATTCCGTTTAATTTATATAGTAAGTTTAAAAATGCAGCTTGAGCTCACAAGGCAGCTTTACAGAATGCAAGTCCGAGCCCCTGGTGAGCTGGCCAAGGGTGACAGGGATGAGGAATGGATGGAGGAAGAAACTTTGGGGAAGTCTCTTAATGTAGACAACACAAAAGAGATGGCTGTTGACTTCAGGAGATCATGCTCTGAGCACTCTCTGCTGAACATCGACAATTCCTTGGTGTTCCCAAGAACTTCACATGGAAGGATTTCCAGTTGCTGGGATTTTTCTCCATATTTCTTTCTGGGAGGACGAGGACAAATGCATCTGACAGTTAAGTTCTAGAGCCAAGTGAGAAAAGTGTAAGTTATTCTAGATCTGTAAAATTTAAAACCTTGTTATTATTCAGACTGGTGTTAGGTGTATCACACACAAATGAGTTTAAACCAGTTAAGTGAAAGAATTCACACTGTCCTTGCGGGAGCCAAAGAGAAATTGCTCTTATATTGATTTTAAGCAGCATTTATCAAGCAGGTACGCCAAGTCCAGTCAAGTAGGTTTATTGTTATTCAGTCATAGACACAGTTCACAGTGAAACAAAGCAACATTCCTCCAGGACCACGGATCAGTTCAGTCAAAACAGACAGAACAGTGTTACAGAGAGTGCAAAGAAAACACAAGAGCAACAAAACAACAGAACAAGACAACATTGTTACAGTATTATGACAGATACTGTATTCTACTGTGCAAAAATGTAGAATATAATTAGATATGGTAAGATAGTTATGGTAATAATAATTAGCATTTTTGGGGGCTGCTGGTGGCCTAGTGGTTAGGGATTTGCCCCTACAATCAGAAGGTGGTGAGTCCCAGAACTGCCAGTGGCACCCCTGAGCGAGGTACTGTTCTCACACGCTGCTCCCTGGGTGCCCACAGCTTCACTTAGTGAATGGGTTAAATGTAGAGAAAGAATTCACTCTGTGCGCTGTGCTGTGATGTGCTCGCGTGTGACTATAAGGGGCCACTTTAGTTTTTGTAGGACATGAGAAGGTGCTTGAAATGAATGGGCCTCTATGGACGTCTGCATTGAAGGCCCACTGAAATTGTACGAGGTGTCTTTAAGGTGACGTCATCTTGGCTCAACTTGCATCTCCCCCAGCCGAGCAGGTTCACCTTCTGTCTCTTTAATTATTTTCTCTGACATTAACAGGCCTCAGAGAGCACATACAGCTGTTATTGCCGAGGATAACCGTGCGTGCGATTTTCCTAATGCGATAGAATAGATATTTTAGACCCCGGACCTGCGTTTTTAAGGCAATAATATAAAACAAGACAAAATGGCCGAGCTACCGATTGGAAAAGGGGTTTCTGCAGGGAAGATAGCGAGCAATGTGCAGAAAAAAATAACCCGGGCTCAGGAAAAGGTAAGAGATGTGCTTGCATGCCCCCCATCATTAATGTCATGTTTTGCATGCGTCGTCCGTCTGGACGCTGGACAGGCTGAAGCCCTGCTGCCATGTCGTGACCGGCAGTATTGCGTCGACCCTTTATGTCCATCGCACCGAGTCAACTTCACCTTCACAGACGATGAAATATCGTCGTATTTCATGTTACAGCGGGTGGGGGATAAAGCAGACGAAGCTTGCCCTACTGCGCAGACTCAGCATGCTCAGACCCCAGTCCATGGTGCTGAAGCAGCTACATCCATCCCTACATCCATCCGTCCATTCACTGCAGTGAGCCCTACTTATAGAGCCATTCCATGGTGCTGAAGCGGCTTCATCCTTCCCTACATCCTCCCATCCATCTATTCACTGCAGTGAGTCTAGCTTAAAGAGCCCAGTCCATGGTGCTGAAGCAGCTACATCTGTCCCTACATCCATCCATCCATCTATCCACTGCAGTGTGTCCTGCTCAGTCTGTCCAGATCTCTCTGCAGGCCAGCTGCTTCTGCATTCTGGCCCTTCGCAGAACACCATAGTAGTTTACGCTTTGAGTAAACCAGAGCTTTGGGCTTTGACCCAGAATCATAAATCCTGACTGCTGAGAATCTGGATCCCATGAAGTATACCTAACCCTTACCATTACCTGGGACTCGTAATCATCTAAACCAGAGGTCCCCAACCACAGCGACTCGTTTTGGTACACAGAAAGACAGAAGAAAAATATTTAACTGATTATCACTTAAAGAAAAAGAAAAAAATGAGTAAAAAAACAAACACACTTTGTTTTTAGTTGTATCTATACTATCATGTTTTACATGAAACTGGTCCGTGGCACAAAAAGTGTGGGGGGCTGCTGATATAAACCCCATTTTTAGTTCAGTCAAGTCAAATAGGTTTATTGTCATTTCAGCTGGACACAGTGTAGTACAGGACAAAGTGCAAAGAGAAGAGAAGAGAGACTGCAAGAAAAACACAAGAGCAACAACATTTAGTGCAGTTAATATTTGAATAGATACAATATACTGTAGTGAAGTTCATGGGGGGGCAGAAATGCAGAATGGAGGTAGACAGCAGTAAATAGTAGCAGCAGCAGGACAGCGGCTGTAGAGTGTATAATAAATAGATGGGTATTTATATTAAAGTGTGAGGACAAAGGACAAATACGGAAAGGGAAAGACGAAAAGACCCTTTGTAGCTCAAACGCTGAGAGTACGTTAAGGTTAGTGTGTGAAGGCTGTAACCGTGTTGACACCAGAGCGCCGGCAGCTCAGTGCAGTGAGGCTGTCAGGAAGGAAATCAGACTGATGTCAGTGAGGGCGATGGCGTCTGAGCCGCTGCGGTGTGCTTTTCCCATCTGTTAGCTTATGATTTTGGTGATGTTTGTGGCTAAATTGACAGACGTCTTGAATTTATAGCGCCGTCACCACACCGCGTTTCCACTGCACCTCCAGTTATTTTCACTCCACTGTCCACGGTTTTCTCCCCACTAATGTTTTTCTAGTTCTACCAAAGGATTTTGGTTGTGTCTCTTTCTTTTCTCCCTCTGTTTTCTGTGTTTTGTGGTGAAAACATTGCCTTTTTTTCTCCAGAGACGCAGAACTGCATCCACTTTCAGGTGCTAGAACAACAGCTGACCTCATATCTTCAAGTTATTACTTAACACAAACTAAATACAAACCAAATATTCTGATCGTTTTAGCTGATAAAGTGTCGTAATGCCTTCAGCATGGAGGGATAGAAGGAGATCGACTAAAACAGCAGCACGTTTTCTCTGGAGTACAAATCTACTTAAAAACAAAATTACACTTCTAGTTATGATTTAGTCAAGTCAAGTAGGTTTTATTTTTATTTATTTATGTAGAATGTTTAACTCAGAAGCTCAGAATCAATGATTTATGTACTTTAATATATTGCCTAATATGTCTTATCAGCTGAGGACTTGGGTGCAGCAGAGGAAGGATCTCTCTGTATTGAATGATGTGTCGTTTATATACGCCGCTTATTCATTATACTGTAAACTTACTGTAAGGTGCACCTTTAGGAAAATAAATCCATTCTAAAATAAATATTTTTTTAACCATTTTATCTATTTAATTTATTTCATATTTATTAAATTAGTTTAAAATGTTTTGATGAACTTCGAGTTAATTAGCTATTTAATTTTAAAGAGAGATTTCAAAAGTTCAACAAGGTATGAACTAGCATTAAACGGCAAAAAAGGAAATACTTTGGCATTTATATTCAGCTTCAATAGTTAATAAAATGGGATAATAATACCAAAAATAATAATACAGTAATAATAATAATAATGATCAGTATTTTGATTGACAGTTATAAACAGTCTAAGGTAGCTCTCAGGCACATACATTTGTTGTCCTGGTGTCACCTTTGTCACCTCTGATGATGGTGATGTCAAAGTGGACACTCTTCAGAGAAGAAAGTGGAATAAATGAAACATTTTTCAGAACACAGTCTCATGCTCCGAGCAGCACAGGTCAGTGAAATCTAGTCCTTTCTGTGGCTTTACAAAATACCTGTAAAATAAGCTCCTAAATAGATGTTATCTGACCGCTACTGAAATACTACCTGCTCCACAGCTGTCCACTGAATACAGTGTAGCAATGTAGCGTCACCGTTCCTTCCGCAAAAGATTAAAGCGTCAGATGAAGCTCCATTTGGTCCATGAAATGGATGTACCGGTAATACTTTTCATTATAAAGGTATTACCCGGTGCTACGGCTGATTACGGAGTTTGGCTTTAGTGCTGACACACACTGTGGAATTGAGTGACCTGCATTCCTAGTCTGTTAGTCAGTAGAAGAATGCCTGATGTGTATTAACCAGTTCTTGGTCTGTAAGGAAGTGGCTCAGCTTGAAGATTTGAAATGCTCTTTCTGCTTACAAGCTTTGCAAGAGTCTTATACACAAGCTAACATGCCTCTACCACTCCATCAGTGTGAGAATGAGCCACCACCCGAATAAAACATGCTCACTTTCTGTCTCCTGGGCATCCTGGCTATTGAGGAATAGTGTGAACTGAGCTAATAAATGATGCAGAGAAAGCAGATGGACTATAGCCTGTCATTACAAAACACATTTAAACTACAAAGCACAATTATCTGGGAAGTGGACCGGATGAATTGACTGGTAAAATGTACAGTAGGAAAAGGTCGGTATACCACTACAGTGTTTTATCGGTGGATTTAACATTACTGACCCAGTACTACAGTGTGATCCTCCCTGTGATCTCTCAGGTGATGCAAAAGCTTGGCAAGGCGGATGAAACAAAAGATCTTGCATTTGAAGAAGGAGTCATTAACTTCAACAAACAGCTGGTGAGAACTTTGGATCAGTAACGTGAAACAGTATAGCTCTGTTTTGCATTCACTCTGCGTTTGTAGTATATTTCTAACATAATTCACATAAATGTTGGTGATATTTTTATAGGCTGAGGGCACCAAGCTGCAGAGGGACCTGCGGGCCTATCTGGCCGCTGTTAAAGGTGCACTCATTAATTAGAGGTTGACTGTGTTATCCTGATTGATTACTCATTAAGTGTTTGTAGTTTAATTGCTGGTGTCTTCCTCTTTGTCATTTATCAGCGATGCATGAGTCTTCCAAGCGTCTGCAGGAGTGCCTGGCTGACATGTATGAGCCGGAGTGGTACGGCAAAGACGAAATGGATTCTGTCGTTGAGGTTAGTGTCTAATTGGCTCTTCTCATTAACATTATCATAACAGAATTCTTTCTTACTTACATTGTTTCAAACGTTTTTCTTCACGCTGTAGACATACAGAATGATTTGTCGTTCGCTCGAAGTCTGGTTTGTTTGTCCATCATTTCTCTGATTTCTTTATTTTCTGAATGTGAGAAATGTGCCAGAGGAAATGGCAGAACAGTTGAGAGGTAATTCAAAGCTCTAGGCTTAAACATAATAATGTCAGCATTATTTAGACTTAACAGTAGCTTGATCACCTGAAGTTAGACGGATGTTAGAACATTCTGTGTAGAGATAGTTGTAGATTTGGGTGTATGAGTGTGGTTGTGATTGCCACTTTACAAAAATATAAATGTGTTCGTTTCGTTGAACCCATATATTTCTGCTCTGCTGTGTCCTGCAGGACTCAGACCTCCTGTGGACAGACTTTCACCAGAAGCTGGTGGATCACGCTTTGATCTCTATGGACACTTACTTGGGACAGTTTCCAGATATTAAAGTAATGAAATGCAGAATTTGTTTTAGCCGTTCAGATGTGGGCGATTCGTGAGCGCTCCTGTGCTAAAAGCGTGTTTCCTTTCCAAGGCGCGTATAGCCAAGCGAGACCGGAAACTGGTGGACTTCGACAGCGCCCGCCACAACTTCGCTTCCGTAAACAAGGGCAAGAAAAAGGAAGGCGGGGTTAAGATTACGAAGGTAACCGTGCCCAGTGTTTTTTTGACACATAGTTCAGTTCATGAGACAAAAATCCTCATGATCCTCCTGACCTTGTCAAAGGGTGCCTTTAATAAAATATATGATGCTCCATTTAATCCTAGAAATGGCAGCATGCTTGTTTTGGGAACTATTATTCATTCTTCCGTCTCCTTTTGCCTGGTTTTCTTTAGCCAACGTCTTTGTTGGAGAGGGCCACTCCAGGGTGGGCTCAGGGGATTCTTTCAGCACATAATGTCGCTCAGACAAACCTGTCCCGGTGTCAGGTAATTAAACACACCTTTTTTCTTTAACGCAGGTGTCCTGCTAGTCTGTGAAAGTGTTGGATACTTTGTAACCAGTAATTGCTGATATGTTTGTGTAAAGGCAGAAGAAGAGTTAGAGAGGGCACAGAAGGTGTTTGAGGATATCAATATAGATCTTCAGGAGGAGCTTCCATCACTCTGGAACAGGTAAACATGTTCTGCTGTTCAACAGCGATTCAGCATCATTATAATTCACTTCTGTTACTGCAGAAACATTCTCAGCTGTTTGACCGTTTCAGCTGTTAGTTGCTCCCTGCCACTAGCACCAATATCAAGTATTTAGTTGTTTGTTGTGTCTAAACCATCAATAATTTTGGCCTGAAGTGCTTGAAAAACTCACCTAGCTTTTGTGGTTTTACTCATCGCTTTACGTTTTAACTGCACTTTTAGTGCTGCTTCAGTTTGATGGTGCTTTATTATATTCAAACTGTGTGCTAGTAGTCAACAATGGGCATGAACATGACAGAAATAAAAATAGATTTATTTTTCCATCATGTAGCATTTCCCCCTCAAACCGTGGATTTTGTAAGCTTCATAATGTTTCAGTGGAAGCCCAGAATTTAAACTATCTGTTGTTTCACCTTCGTGTCTTTCTATCCACACCCAAGCTGAAATATGAAATAGCCTCTCTGCCTTTCGGGGATCTGGAATAGTCTCCTGCACTGTAATAAATGGATGGCCATGAAAATATAATGCTTTTGATGTAGATGTTCTTTTCTCTCTTGTAGTCGTGTTGGTTTCTATGTGAACACTTTCCAGAGCGTCTCTGGTCTGGAGGAGAAGTTTCACAGAGAGATAGGGAAGGTGAGGACTCCAGAGCTCAGAAACATGGTCCGAACCCAAGCCTGTCTGAGTCACATCATCAAGTATTACGTCTGCAACTGACATGAACTCAGGAAATTCTGTCCAAAACCAGACAAAACCTGACAGGACAGGGAAATTAATATAACACCATTTAAATGTAATAACCGTTATTTGAGATTGTGATACGATCAGTTAATTATCAATTTATAATTGATGAGAAATTCCACTTTAACAAATGAAATGAAATCCCAAACATTTGATTCCACATGAACTTTTGAGACAAAAACTCGATGGGTGACAGAAAGGACGGGATTCGGGCTGAGAGATCACAAATGTAAAATGTGAAACTGAGCCCTACACATATTTATGAACTGACGTCTGAACTTTACTCCACCTAAAATTTAAACACTTGCTGTCCTATATAAAATGAATGTCTGGTTTTACGTTGGCTTTTCCGTTACAGCTGAGCCAGAATATGTACGATACCTTGGTGAAACTGGAGAATCAGGATGTGTCCAGGTCAGTCACATGTTTGTTTTGTTTGCTGTGATGATTATTCGCCTCGGAACAGTCTACATTAAATACACATTTTTCAGAGACTTTTCCAGTTCAGTAGAGGTGTATGAAGACAGATACAAGCATGTCTGCTTAGTTTGACAACACTGTAAACATGCAAAAGAATAAATAAATAAACAAATAAACACCAACACCACTCTCACAGAAAAGCAGATACCCGAGGGGGGACATCAGCAGCAGCTCCAAGGAGGTAACAATGGCAGCCCTGTAGTTCTCTGTGTGTGTGTGTGTGTGTGTGTGTGTGTGTGTGTGTGTGTGTGGGTATATGTATCTTTGAGAATGTGTGAGAGTGTGTATGTGTGTTGTGTATGTATGTGGGCTTTTGCCTTGCTCCCGTTTGCTGCCGCGCGGACGGCGCTTTGTCTTGTTTCAGATGGAAACTCTACACTTTATGTTGTCTGTAGTTCCTGTTCAGTCACGTTATGTGAATCCACCCAGAAGCTTGCATGTATAGAATGAATTTGCATACGGAACAACTTATCTAAGGCTCTTGGCATGAACAAAAGGTGCTTTGGATTTTGCAGACTAAGCCTAGTTTTTGAATGACACTGCTAGGCTAATGTAGGCGAGTGACACAGAACTGCCTGTTGAGGTTAAGGTTTGCGATGCACAGCAGCTGGGCTTGAATGGGGCCTAAAACAGCATGAGAATAAGAGGTCCCTCATTGCAAATAAGTCTATGGAGATGCCGTTAATATCGTTATCCTTCATTTTCTAGTGAAAGAATACAAGATGCCAATCACACTCTGAGCCCAGGAGGACCCCCTGCCATCCCCAAGTCTCCATCCAAGGTACTAATGTGTCAGAGTGCAGGCCGGATGGCCCACACTCTGAGCTCCCTCTTGGGAATTCGGACCAGACAGACTTCAGGGGTTCC
>JBBIGB010223297.1:0-10933 GCA_037577075.1 Alestopetersius hilgendorfi
CTAGTAGTATCTACAGCTGTATATACAGATACACACCCAGGTATCGGATCAGTACTCGGTATCGGCCGATACCCTGAACCCAAGTATCGGAATCAGTATCGGGAGGGGAAAAATGGTATCGGAACATCTCTACACATACACAGCTATACGATAAGTGCAGTGTATATAGTTATTTATTGATAAAACACCCATTACTGGCAAGAAAACTAGGTTCTTTTGCACAGTATGATAGAGGGAATGTGTGCAAGATGAGTAATACTTACTGAATGTTTCCTTGCACAAGAAATGGATAGTCAGTTTGCTCTCATTACAAATGAGACTGGGTCAAAGGGAATTTTTAGCTCAGTCAAATACATGCAAATACCACACACACAATATTGTTTACCGTGGTTCTCTTCGCAGTAGAGAACCTTCCACAGATTCCTCAGATTCCATCAGCTTCCACACATTCATGGAGACAAACATTTCCTCCTTAAGGACAGACATGAAAGAGACTTTAACACCAAGGTGGGAGAGATTTTTTTCAGTTCAGCCTACACAGTGAGTGTGTTCACATTGCATGATGTGTGTCTGAGTGGGTCTCTTTAATTAGAGGCTTCTTTCATATGAAGTACAGTATAGGGTACATCATCAAACTGGAGAGAAATCCCACTTCAAATGAAATCCTAGTACTCAAAGAAAAGAAAATCTGGTGTGGTAAAAATCAGTTAAATGTCATTTATATACATACATATAACCTATAAGTAGGCTGATTTTCTTAGGTTCTTGCCTACAATAACCAAGACTGTTGGGTTATTGTTAAAATTATTAAATTACTTATTATTAAATTAAAAACACTGAAGGACTGCATGATGGTGGGTAGCAAGGTAGGCATACTTTTTTGTCATTTTCAGTTTTGTACTGAAAGATGCACAAGTTATGCACCTAAGGCCATGTTTTACCAAAAATGTAAACACAGTCAACACTGCTTAACGATTTATTTAGTATCCAGTCTCATCTACGGAGAATGGTTAGAACTGCACTCCAGTGAAATCCAGAGAATACACTCCATTTGTGTGAATACTGTCATTGGTACAAATAGTATAGACATATTGGGGATACTGCAATGTTGAAAAATACTGTGGAACTGAATAAATAAACAAAAATATCACAGTTTTTCACAACACAAGTACCTTCTTAATAAAGAAGATCAAACTGAAGATCCTGAGCAGTACTCCATATAGCTGAGGGGTGCAGAACTTTAGCATCTGTGTTGCCTGATGCCAACTGGACCCAGTCTCTTGGTGAGATGAAGTCTATATAGTTCTTTCCTCGCTTGGTCTTCCGTGATGGTGGTGAACAATCCATAGGTAAGAGTCGTCATCAACAGGAGAGGCAGTGGAAGCTCTAGATTGTGACATAGTGAGAAGAGGAGAGAAGTATGATGGAGAGCAGCTTTCTAGCAAGACACTGTTGGAAGGAGCCAGAGAAGCATTGGGTTCTGTAAGAGTCATGGCTGGGGATGTAGGAGATCTTGGGCTGAGGCCTATTATCAAACCTGTTAAAAAACAGGTTAAACTAATTTGCCTACAGATTTCTTCTTTAGTTGTCCATTACCTCCTTTAATTTCACAGACAAAAGCCTTTGTACTTCTTTGGCTGCTTCTCTGTCACCTGACCTGAACACTTTATTCTTCATGAGGCTTGTTGTTGTGGAAGCAGTGTATAGTTTTATCAATGTAAGGAATATGTGAACGCAGCTGTTTCAGAAAAACACATTAAACTGACTAGTTTATCTGACCAGTGACTACATATTACCCATTAAATTCTAGTGACCCCATATTGTATCGCCTCCTTCTCTCCAAGACTATTGTCCATTCCTCACTGCTCTTCTTCCACAACCTTTTGCTCTTACATGTTTGCACTATTTTTGTCAAACCTCATGGTTAAAAAGAGCAATTACTAAGATGAAATTTTCGAAATTACTGTTAGAAAGTATAAAATACTACAATACAATACAATTAATTGCAAACGTTGCTTCAGCCTCATGCCTCTGCCGGGAGGTCATAGTACTCAAAGAGAACCCAAGAAAGATTAGGTGAGCTTGGTAAAGATGAAACGGTTTTGGCAAACAGTTCTGAGATTCCAAAGCATGATTTAATTATGCAGTCGCTATGAGGTTTGTGGCACTGCAGCCAGGTGAACACCAGGATAAGTGGAAAGTGTAGAGTGGTGACCAGAAGCAGAGTTATCTATTTACAGCACAGTAAGCAGATAACACTGCTTCTGGTCACCACTCTAGGCAGTTTGTAAAGAAAGGGGTTGGGTCTGGTAACCAGCCCCAGCCTGAAAGAACAGCCATCAGTGTCAGACAGTAGCAGAGTTTGGTCCATAGAGACCAGCGGCAACCTGAGAGTCATCATCAGGGCTGTGAGAATTAAGTTCTCTACCTTTCTCAAGTTCACAAATGCCTGGAGGTACCCCTCCTGCTGTGGGTCCATCCTGAACATCATGCTGAGGAACACCACAGAGGTTTGGGGAAATAAGGTTGGACCCATCACAGGTTCTTGACACCATGACAGACCTGTGTTTTTCCCAGGAACTCAAAAGAGGTGAAACAGAGATGGCCCACATGCCTACAATATAAAAACCACCTCTTCTGAATGTGGGCATCCTGCTCCTGGAAGGATATCTGCATGTGCCAAGGTGCATGGTTTGTACAGTATCAACTTGGAGCTCTTGGCTCGAAGAGCTGCCCTCAGGTCTTCTGACCTGCTTCATCTTCCAAGTGCATTGATGGTCCCACAGTTGATTGTCTAATTTAAAGACAAATCAATGAGATCCACTTGAGAGGTTGGTGGTTTGCAAGCGGCCACCTCATCCTCAAGTTCCTTGCTGAGTCCATGGGAGTGTCCACCATGACAGCAACAGTGTTCCATGCACTCTCAGTAGCTAGAGTGTGGAACTTGACAAAATAGTTGCCCACAGACCTTCTCCCTTGGCATATGTGGAGAGGATCAGGGTCAAACAGCTAATTGAAGGTTCTATGAGTTATTATTTGCTGCAAGACCTGTTCATGCCTACCAATGCTGTCCCCTAACTGGCCAAGGTAACTCTCATTGACTGGGAGCTACAGGGTTTAAGTTCATCATGGCAAAAGGCCATATTCTGTGTGTATCTTTTTGAATGTGTCTTTGATGTGCTCAGCATGAATGCTAAATGGGAAGCAAAGCCACCTTGAGTAACAGATAGAGAGCTCAAGATTCCATTTACCACAATGTTAGGTTTTGCTTTGCAACAAAGACTCAGCTGTGAGCATGACAACAAATCCTGGTTAAGTAGTTGTTCACAGGCGCCACTAGTGCCAACTTATCACGGGCAGCCCTATGCCACTTGTGGTCAAAGCAGGTATAGCAGTCAGCCCTTCACTCCCCACATGCATCAGTGAGATTTAGGCGCTCATGACATTGTCACAGGTTCACTGGTTGTCTTTTCTTGAACCACCTTTAATAGGTATTAACCACTTGACAATGTTAACACCTGCCATTTTGAAGCTGCAGTCATCTAACCATCACAATTGGCTCTTGTCATAGTCAACCAGATCTTTACACTTTCCATTTTTTCTGGCTTACAAAACACATTTCCAAAAACCTTTCAGTTGGTGCCTAATATAAGCCACAAGTTAAGCAGTGTAACAAGTTATGCAGTGTTTTTCCCTTTAGTTGTGTTGTGGCTAACTGATGTTTAAACCTAAACATTATTCAAACTGGACTGCAATGATGTAAGGTATTTAGCACAGTATTTTTAATACACAAACTACAGCTTAAGAACTGCTATAGTAGAAATTACAACTTAATAGAAATATAGTACTTAAGTATCATTGCCAATCAGGTTTTTTCATTAAAGAGAAATGTACTGTACAGAGAAAAAATGTACAGTTGCAATCTCTGCATAAAACTACTCCCTTTTGCTGTTTTTTACATAGAAAGAATAGAAATAACCCTAACCAGAGACCTTAACATGGTTAAAGCATTACAAAGATAACCCCTAAGGTTAACCAAAAGTTGTCCTTGCTAGAATTTCTGAGCATTTAATTGTAATGATTACACAGAACCTTATGCTTACTCTTTCATTTTTTTCCATGACATCAGTGCATCCATCCCCAGCTACAAACTCTTTGTTTTGCACTACATGAGGAATTTACTTGACAGTTTTTCTTCAGGAGTTCTCCGGGCTTGGTTGTTGTGTAGACTTTTTAATTTTTTTCAAGCCCTTTATATCAGATTCAAGTGTTTTGAAGGGCACAGCTCCCATGACAATATCCAATAGTCTCTCATTACCATTTCCTTTAAGGGTGAAGGTTCAAAGTTAATTTATTGTAATTCAGTGTCCAGCAGTGTATTATAAAAGCGGGTACCAATAAATAAGTAAAAGAAACTAAAAATAACTATATATTTTAAATTCTGTCTAAAATCTATCAATAAAGAAGAAAAACAGAGCAGCAGAATAGCCATATCAGCACCATGGAGGAAAAGGGGCAGTGAGGTCAGTCAATGAAGTAGGAAGTTAATGAGTCTGAGAGCCTCTGGGAAGAAGCTGGCTTTAGGCCTTAATGTTCTTGTTGTAATGCTTTGCAGTCCTCTGCCTGAGGGGAAGAGGGCAAACCGTCCATATGCAGGGTGTTTAAGGTCCTCCATAATGCAGGATGGCCTGCTTCTGCATCTGTTCATATAAATGTCCTCAGCGGATGGAAGACTGTTATGAATGATCTTCTGAGCAGATTTACCGCTCTCTGCTGTGCAGAATAGCGATTTCCATACCGTACTGTTTTATAGGAACTGAGGATCTCCACTACACACCTGTAGCTGTCAGGTCTAGAATGTTGTTCTAATTACTGAATTTCTAATATTTGCACAACACTTCAGCCTCCTAAGAAAATAAAAGGGGGTGACCTCTCCTCCTGAAATCCACAATCATCTCCTTTGTGTTCCCCACACTGATGCAGAGGTTGCTTGCTTTCCACCACAACCGTGTCATCAGCAAAACTCACGATGGAATTGCTTGGGTGACTTGCTGAACAGTTATGTTTGTAGAATGTACAGTAGATGACGTAAAACACATCCCTGGGGGAGCCCATGTCAAGGGTGATGGAGGAGGATGAGATGTCATGTGTCCAGAAAGAGCAATCTAACACATGAATCCCTGGTTTCCATGGGAATGTGGGCAGAGTGAATAACAGATCAAACTGCTTCAGATGTCGAATGGTTCTTCCTGTAGGCATACTGGGTCCACACTAATACAGATGGTGTCTAGGTGGGCCATAAACAGCCCTTTGAGGCATTCCATTTCAGGGTCAGAACCACAGGATGATAGTCATTCACACATGTCACTGCTGAGCTTTTGGGCACAGGGATGATCGTAGATGACTTGAGACATATCAGCACCAAAGCTTGGCAGAGTGAGGTGTTAAGGATATCAGTCAGTACCCCTGTGAATTAATGAGCATTGACTTTTGGAACCTGTGATGTGTCCAGGTCTGCTGCTTTCCAGGGGTGGACTCTCAACAGTGACCATCCTCAGCCGACACACTGACAGGCAGCTCTCCTGGTGGAAGTGCAAGCCTGGTGCTGTTGGAAACTGGGCATAAAATGTGTTCAGGGCATCAGGGAGAGAGCCCTCAGGGCATTTAACATCTCTCTTGTAGTAAGCAGTGTTGGTCTTGGCGCCCTTCCACATGCTTTAAGGGTCAGTGGTGGATAAACAATCCTGTATCTTGCGAGCATAGTTGCCTTTTTCCCTATTAATTCCAGCCTCCAGTTTTGCTGCTTTCAGTGCTACAGTGTTGTCTCATGCCTTGAAAAGAAACCATGTGCCTCCATTCTGGAAGATGGTGATCTTCCTTGTGGTGGTGACATCAATGCATTTGCTGAGATAGCCGGAGGTAGATGACTGTGATAATGATAATCCTCCAGGTCAGCCTTGCTCTCACCGGTTGCCATTTCTTTGAAGATATGTCAGTTGTGTGCTCAAAACAGTCTTCCAGCATGGAGGCAGCACCATTAGGCCACACAGTGATGGGCTTCTGTGTGGGCTTACTAGCTTTAAGTACAACATGGCGAAAAGAAAGGCTGGTTGCTTATTCGTGTAGGTCCCTGAGAACTTGCATTAACTCCCAGAGCAAGTAATGTAGCTGGCATTTCAGCTTTATGCTTTATGTGTTAGCTCACAAGCTCTTTCACTCTTTTGTAAATTCAGTCCTTTTTTGATTTAAAAAACATTGTAAGCAAATTTGTTCATCCATTCATCCAATAATTGTTATAGTCTGGCCATAAATGTATGAATATGCAGCACTCTTTCTATCTGTGTAAAACTGCAGCCTGTTTGCTTGGAATTGAAATATGTTTAAGGTTCTGTCGCATTCTTAATTTTGGTTTCGAATGCTCTTCATAATTCAGTAGAAACAGATCTTTCATGTGGAGACATGATAGCTGCTAATGTTAATGTTCAATGTAAAATGGCCAGATTTTGGAGCATTAAATGCTTGCTAATACATCACAAATTATGTAAATACATTCTGAAGACACCCACTGAATTTATTTTTAAGTATTACTTGCATTGCTTCTGTAAATAGGAGCAAAGTGAATGAGAAGAGCAATAGAAAAGAGCATCTGTGTGTAATTCCTTATCAAACATTACAAAATAGTTCACAAGACACAAATGATGTTCAGATACTAAATCAGGCAAAAAGGAAATTCAGTGAACTGAAGAAATAATTTAGCAATTAGACTTCAATAAGTGCTTTGTTCCTTTTTGTCTTATTTAATCTGAATTATCTAAAAGCAATGGGTTGTAAAACACTTGGAAGTCAGAGGAGAGGTGGAGTTGAATACTAATTGACCACTTGAGTCTTCAGTATTGGTTCTCATCGGCTATTAAACTACAGGGCACTCTTGTGGGATACCAGTTTATGAAGTCCATATTGTTTTGTAACTACACTCACTAACAATTCTATCGGGTATACCTACAATTTTAGGTTTACAATTACAGATTAGTCCAGCTGGTGCTGCATAATTTGTCAGGCCTGTTCTACCCCATCCTTTAGTGGAAACCACCATCTGACCAATGATGACCAGATGTTATCTGAGCGGTGGACCATTCTTAGCACAACAAAGACATGATCAGGGTAGTTTTATCTCAGTGCGTGCTGTGCTGGCCACTGTGATTACTCTTTTTTCCTAAACCAACTGGTCAAACCTCATCAATCTGAAACTAGTATCTGTTTGTCATTCACTGTTTACCCATAGGCCACAGAAAATATCAAAATCTGAGTGACAGATCAACTGTTTAGCTCTGGACAGAGCATGCTCTGCTTCTTTTTGGCAGCTTTCTGATGAAAATCCAAAGCTCATTCTAAGACGTGAAGCCCCAAATAAAAAAGCTCATTCAAAATGCATTTATGTAATTAAGCTTTTTGTAGTATTTTCTTTAGAAGAGCCTAAGAATTTCATTACAGTAATGATGCCACATTGTTATCTGTATGACAATAAAACTTGAAACTTAGATAAACGGTACATTTAGAAATATTCCCTTGAAATTACAACACATGGCTTTGAGCAAAAGGCTTTTCAATTTACTTATATAATTAGAAAAGACAAGTTTGAAAACATAGATATGAATATTAAAAAGTAATACTATTTAGCATTATGGATTGAGCTTCTGTATTTATAATGATTATAATTTATTATTATAAGTTATCTTGCAGTTGTTTTTACATATAGCTAATGGATGTGTCTCAGCAACCATATCCATGTAAAATTAATGTTTAAAATTTAAGATAGAAGTGGTAGATGAGGGAAATTAGACATTTGAGGTGAAACATTGTCAAGAATTAGACGTTCTTCATTCATTCATTTACTGAAACAAGCCCGAACACCTGAAGCAATAGTAAAAAAGCACTTGCACTCCACTTTGACAAGATTTGACATCCATGCAATAGAGCTTAAATAACTCCTGATCTGGGAAGCCTTAGCTCCTACCCACAATAACATAATTGTGTTATCTTAGAGAAATCAGCTGCTGTCCCTTCACTCAGTTGGTTCAGTCTCCGTCCAACCATTTCTAACAATTATGAGCAATGAATACAGAGGGATTTTAGCGGGTTGACAAGATTAGAAACCATGCCTTGTGTCATTAAGCTGTGCTCAAGAAGCCCTCTCGCAAAATGCCTGCACCAAGATTCTGATCTGGTGCAATCTAATATAGAGTACGCTCCATACAGTTATACATAATCCATTTTATGGATAAACTGACGCCAGGGCTTTCAGACCTATCTTATAAAGTGATTTATGATGAGTTATTGCACAGATGCCATCCGTGGCCTCAGAGAAGGACAAGGGCAAGATTCCAGTCAAAGTATTTGTGGTCAGTTGCTGCTGAAACTGTATTTTAGAACAAAAGGCTACATAACTGCTGATCAGCAGGCAATGACATTCACTGAAAATTTATAGCAGCATCCTACATTTATAGTTTGAAATCCACAGATAAGTCAAAACATAATATTCACGCACAGATTGAGAAAATAATGTTAATTATCTTGTTTATGCACATCAAGGTCTCTGATGTATTAGATGATAAGCAAACAGTTGGCTCTGATAATCAACATGTTGGATGCAAGGCCTGACTGACTCTGACAATGGCCAAATTATGACCATGTTTATAGCTTTTTTAATATTGTTTCCTGGCAGCAGTGATAAGTACCTACCGCCGGCAGTCTGACTAGTGACAAATCCATAACTGGGGAGAGAAGACTGGGCTCAGAAACGTTTAATGATGGTTTTAGAGGGAAACACACCATTCACCACACCCTGGAACTACATTGGTAATGTGGCACAATGCACGTTAACATTCCATTTGCACATTGTACACACTGCTGCTACATTTATCTACATTTTATTAGCTTACATATTTTATCTCTAACTTGTGGTGCTCCTTGTCTTTTATTGTATTTTAGTATTTTTGTATTTTAGAAAATTCCAGATTTGTGTTTAAAATTTTAAATTGTACTTACTTTTCTGCTTATGTCTACTTTACTTGTACTTACTCACTGAAGGCAATCAAGCGCAGATCCAAAACGCAACAAAAAAGGCCTTGGCATTCAGAGAGCGTTCATTTATTCAAGCCTTAAACATCCGTGTGGACGAGGCTTAACTTTCCTTACTGGATCATGAATTTATTGTAGTCTTTACAGCTGCATTATGACATTTGCGAGTGCACTTCTAAAGTATAGATTGCTGGTCCAATGTTCTCTGTATGGTTGCATGACATACAATGTGACTTTCTTGTTCAAACAGGAAAGAAGAAACGAAGGATTTCACAGAGGTCTAAATTTAATACAGGAGCAGCTCTACCCTCTAATGCTAGTCAAAAATGTACTTGTGCAGTGTAGTCCCCATTAAAATTTTTGAAAGTTGGTGATGGGCTGACCAAAATACCAAACTAGCAGCGCACAAAATGCCAAACTAATCTAACCAAGAAAGAAACCATTACACACATAACAAAGATAAAAATATTTTTACACTTGCGAACACGAGGGATGCAGCCAACAAAGGGACAGTGTCTCTGCAGTGTTGCTGTGATATTCCTCTGGCTATAGCAGGTGCAAAACCAAGTGGAGTCAATATAACTGTCATGATTCTGGCCAGTAAACAGAGGTGACACTCACAGAGGGTACTATGCCCAGGCCAAGAACTCTGACAAGTTGTGTTGTCAGTTGGCCTGGAGTCACCTACCAAGTTCCTGGATGGAGCATCCAGCCTGACTATTGGACTGAGGATGGTAACTAGAGATCAGGCTGACCAATAACTGATAAGACAGACCAGTAAAGGTGTATCAGCAAAGGCATATGTTTACTGGCAGCAAAGGTGACTCTTAGCACATACCACACTATGACCACACTATGTTCATTATATCATGCAACATATTAGGTCACCATTACTTTCCTTTTGGAACCATTAATCCCTGGATGGCCTATGGCAGAGGCATGGTGGGCCCACTCCACCACATGCTAGGCACTCCAGCACAGTATTTTTCTGAGGGGCAGCCATCCAGGACTGGGTAAACCCCACCCTCCAAGATCCTGTGCTACCAGCATGAACAGAGCAGTGTGGGCTCAGGCACCACCGATAACACCGGGAGACAGCATCCACTTTACCATTTTTGTACCCAGAAATGGAAGCTTTTAAAGAAAAGATATAATTGGTCTTCTTGATATATTTCAAGTGCCGATGGTAGGTAAGCATCAGAGTAGGGGTGCGATGCCCGACCAGTGGATAACACACTTCTTGGTCTTAACGCAGAACCTGTGCTCGAGCAGACAAGCAGAGAACAACATCTTACAGTACCAATGAGGTAGAGTTAGTCCTATAATATGTCAACACATGACCCCAGGGTAGAGCTCCATGCCGAGACATACAGTCTGTAATATACAGACGCTCCTCGATCAGAGTGCCAGAGTGAGGGGAGCTGTTTTATTGTGAGGAGCTACACAAAAAGAGCCTGATAGCACTGCAGGGCAACAGACAAAATGAAAACCTTAGGCTCCTAAACACAAATATTTAAAGGTCAAATATTTTTTAGGAGACATCATCTATGTCAAATGCGATATAAATAAAAATATATTGTCATCACATTTTGTGTCTCTAGTCTTACCCCAGGTAAAGAGCATTAAAACGAAACAAGAAATCCAGACACAGACTAAATTGTTGTCAAAGTAAAAGATAATATTTCTCTTGTAGTTAATGTTTATTTTTCGGATATTTTAGAACATGCTCTGTAACAGGTTGCCAGGTTGTGCGAATCCTGTGAAACGGAACTCTGTCGACAGTGCTCTCTATAGAGATGTGTCAGTTGCGAAGGAGTCAGTTCTTTGACTAAATTTGGGAAAATAAAGAGCCGTT
>JBBIGB010223613.1:0-14318 GCA_037577075.1 Alestopetersius hilgendorfi
TTGGGGGCGTGGCCTGAGGTCTCATATGAAGTTTCATGAGGTTTGGTCTCTGTATGGAGACTGAGAGTCTGTGATGATAAATGACTGAAAGTCAATGAGGGAAAAAGGGATGAGCGAAAGACAAGGAAAAAATGAGTGCAGTCCATCACCGACTGCATTTGTCTGTAGGGGCCATATACCCGATGAGTCACAAGAAGTTTGGTTGGTTTTGGACAATGCGTGTCCGAGCAGGACGATCCGAAAGTTGAGTCCTATTTATTACTTGTGTGCGTGTGTGTGTGTGTGTGTGTTTGAATGAGTGTGTATATGTGTGAGAGAGAGAGAGCAAGCGTGAGTGTGTATGTGTGAGGGTTTGTGTGTGATTACATGAATGTGTGTGTGATACAGTGTGAGAGTGTGTATGTGTGTGTGCACGCGCGTTCATGTGTGTGTGTATGTGTGTGGGCGAGTGTGTGTGTGTCACTGTATGTTCTTAGTATGTGTATATGTGAGTGTGTATGTGTGACAGCTCTGTCCCAATACTTTTGTCCACTTCAGTTGTATATTGTTTTCACATGTATATCATTGGGGGCGTGGCCTGACATCTCATATGAAGTTTCATGAGGTTTCATCACTGTGTGGAGACTGAGACTCTGTTCTCCCGAAAATCCATTCATTTGAATGGGATGAAAAATGAATGCAAGTGAATGGGGGAAAAAGGGATGAGCGAAAGACAAGGAAAAAATGAGTGCAGGTTATCACGGATCACATTTGTGTGTTGGGGACGTATGCCTAATGAGCCACAAGAAGTTTGGTAGCTTTTGGACAAAGCATGTCTGAGCAGGATGATCCGAAAGTCCTGAATGAGCCCTATTCATTCTCTATGGCATTTCGGCCATCTTAGTGGGCGTGTAGCGTTGCAACGGTAACACGAAATGCCAATAAAAGTAATAGCACACATCGCGTTGACGAGCTGAACGTTTTCATACATAGGTTACCTGGGTGCGAGCCACGGTTCGGGCCGCATTAAGTGCGATGGAAGAATAATAAAGAAACCAAGGTGAATAACAATATGGGACTGCAATTCATTTGAATGGCCAAGAAACACCCTTCAGACGCCAGTATAATGTTAGCATTAACATTAACATAGCATTAGCATTAAAATAGCGGTAACATTAACATAGCGTTAACATTAGTATAGCGTTAGCATTAACATAACATTAACATTAATATAGCGTTAACATTAACATGGTGTTAGCATTACCATAATGTTAACATTAGCATACCATTAGCATTAGCATAGGTTTAACAGTACCATAGCGTTGGCATCAAAATAGCGTTAACATTAACATAGCATTAACATTAATGTAGCATTATCGTTAACATAGTGTTAGCATTAACATAGTGTTAACATTAACGTAGCGTTAACATTAGCATAGCGTTAGCATTAGCATAGTGTTAGCATAAGCATCACGTGAACATTAGCATCACGGGAGACGGAGACTGAGAGTCTGTGATGAAAAATGAAAGCAAGTGAATGGGTGAAAAACGGATGAGCGAAAGACAAGGAAAAAACGAGTGCAGGTCATCATGGACCACATTTGTCTGTTGGGGACGTATGCCTGATGAGCCACAAGAAGTTTGGTAGCTTTTGGACAAAGCATGTCCGAGCAGGACAATCCAAAATTCCTGAATGAGCCCTATTCATTCTCTATGGCATTTCGGCCATACATGGGCTTGTAGCGTCGCCACGGTAACACAAAACGACAATAAAAGTAATAGCACACATCGCGTTGACGAGCCGAACATTTTCATATATAGGTTCCCTGGGTGCGAGCCACGGTTGTTGAGAATTAATCGCACAAAAAACTTCAGGGGGTACGGTGCTCTATGACCCATTCATGCCCCACTAAACAAACAATTTTTTTTAACATGCTTCAATCATGGCAGAAAAAACCCAAATTGAACTTTGCACACACTGCATAAATGCAGTTTAAAGGGCAGTTTGTATGAGTCAGGGTTTATTGTCTGCATTTTAAGGATGTGCTATATATCCCAAACAGGCATTTTGCTGTAAATGTCAAAGCTCTGTTGCACAAAGAAAAGTTTACTGAACTGTACTTCGGGTGCCAGTGGTATGCGAACTGGGGTCATGTTTGGTACATTTAGTTAACATGTATAACATGCAGTTCCTGTTTTATTTTTGTTTTTTGTTTTTTCAGCAACATGGATGTTCTGTACCCTCCCTAGCACCTCTGGCATTTCCCTCCCTCATTGTGTAGTTCTGGTGCTGGGCCTGCCAATATTACATGTTAGTTGACTGAACTCAGACTCTAAGTCTTACAGAAATGTACTTTGGATAACTTACTTTATCATCCACAGCAATCAGCAGTATGCTTACAAAAGGGACGGATATTTGCAGTGTGCTGTCCAGGATTTGTCATTTGCATTCTTGTTGAGCACATTTCTGGCCTAAATATATATTCTTGCTGTTAACTATATGTATGCATGTGCCGTCCCTCATAAGTGTGTCTGTTTGAATATCTCAGTGGCTCCACAACAAAACAATACTAACATAACTTGTGGTGGCAATTTACCACACTGTGATGTTTCGTCAGCAGCAGAAAAACAATGACAACATCCACTTCTGCTGTCTGCTTCTGCTATTTACTCACAATAAAACAATATGTTTGTTGTCCTGTTCTTTACTGACCTCAGAAGAAGTAATCATAGAAAGTGCTCTTGTGCTGGCAGGGAATGATTTCAGCTCTGGTCCTGGAATTGCCTTGCCCTGCACATTTGAATGTTTTCACTGCCTTAACACACCCACTCAGTGAGGGGTTGCTAAAGAGCTGATTATTTGGATTAGGTGTGTTGGAAGCACTGAAAACACTCAAATGTGCAGGGTGCTTCAAGGACCAGGGTTGAGAAACACTGCCCTAAATGAGAAAAAGCTGTTACTGCACCAGTATGACAAAAAAGCCTGCTGATGTGTGTATGATTAATGCTGCTCACGTAGTTATTATGTACACATGTGGTAGCAAACAGCAAGTATATCTTGTCTTTAGGGGTGTTCTGGCTTATTTTACTAAAGAGATTCATTATATTTTACTTATTTATCTGCAGTAACATTGTGGCTTATACAGATTGTACTAGATACATCTCTTTCTACTATATACTATTATTTTCGTTTAATTTTCATTTAATTTTCAATTCGATGTGCTATTTTATTTCTGCTGTTTTTCTGCTGTGAGCCAAAAACTTGTTCAGTAAAGACCGTGTACAAATACCCTATTTATAGTACATGTCCTTCATTGCTCATTATATCTCAGCCACTAATGACCATAGAGCTCTATAGCAGAACACCAGGTTGGTCTCAGAGGGGGAACAAACCTAGCCTGTCTTTTTCAGCACTGCAGACAGCTCCTCTCTGCTCAAATACATCTTGTTCACTGTACACTGGTGGTCTTGCTCATCCATCAAACACCATTTTTTAATTGCCATTAGTCTTGCCTTTTGTCTTGCTGTATAGTCTTCTTGTTGCTCACTCCTTCATGGTCTTATCTCTGGCAAGTAGCAGCATCTAATTTAGCCCTGTGCTAAGGCAAACAGGTGACTTTGAAGCTCTTCACAGTCCCAGGGTGCTTTGGCTGCTTTAAAGGACAGTATTGTGCTATTTTTTTTTGTATGGACGCCCACTTAATGCAGTTATTGTGAAAACCATGAGGCTACTGGGCTGAAAATGATTTCCAGTGGTGTACCATTGCGTGATAAAAGCAAAATCATGTTTCCTGTAGCTGGGGAGAAAGTCTAGCTTTCTCTCTCTCCCTGTCTTTCTCTCTCTGTGGTGGATGTGTTTCTGTAGGCATTTGAGTATTGACCACGCAGCCAGGATGTGGTAGTATGATCATAGTGGTATTGAAAGCTCCCTGCTGGCTGTGTATCATGAACACCATTAATCATGTCAGTCATTACCCATCTGAGCAATTCCTTAATAAGCTGCTGTGTGTGTGCATGCCTCTCTATGTTGAATTAAAGCAGTGTTTGACAGTTTTAGATGTAAGCAGGGGTGTTTAGGATACGTGTGTGTGTGTGTAGCAGGTGACCTGAGAAATTTGGATGTGTAACAACATTCAGCTGTATTTTTGCAGGTCATGAAAGAGGTGCTGCCAGAAACTCACCTTTACTTAGTGTATGACATAGTGTTAAAGTAATTGATTTATTATGCGATTCTGTTGTTTACTGGTTTGCACAATGACAATGTTATTAACTAAGCTTGTTAAAAATATATGTTCATGTCACTGTTTCATTTATAACATTACATTATTGTTATTATAATTACATATCCTGTATTGTCATCCATGATTATTGGTAACCCCTGTAATCTTAGTATCATTTAAACAAGGGACTGGTGGGGGCTGACAGAAGAAAAGATAAGTAAAGCATGGTAAAATATGGAAATTATTTTGTAGTCAGAGAAATCCCAGCCAGAGTGCTGCCAAGTGTTCAAGTTGATGATTTCTCACTCTCTTACTCACTCTCTCTCTCTCTCTCTCTTACTCTCTCTCTCTCTCTCTCGTTTTCAATCACTCACTTACACACAGACACATCCACCCATTGTAGGCTGTTTGATGGAGGGAGTATTAAGTGTTTAGATAATGGCATTGATTTTAGGACTACCCACTAAAAGGTTCTATTTGCTCCTGTAGTAGCATTAGCTTCTTCTGTTCGGTGTTTGTGTGTGTTCTGTCAACAGTTTTAGTGCACTTTTACCAGCACTTGATGGTAAACACTCTCTCAAACTCAGTCTGTCGGTTTCTTTCTCTTGGCAGACAAATATCCCATTCCTCCAGAATGTGCTGAGCAATGACCAGTTCCTTTATGGCACCGTGGACACTCAGTTCATCGACGAAAATCCAGACCTGTTCAACCTCAGACCAGTCCAGAACAGAGCTCAGAAGCTCCTACACTATCTGGGTATGATTACAAGGTGCATGATAAACTGATACTGATGTACTATAACATCCTTACACTTATTTCCTGAAAAGAGACAATAGAGTTAAAAAAAGGGAAATGTTTAAAAATATGAATTAAACCCAGTGAACATACTGAAACAACTACAGAATAATAGTTTCCCATTAAAGTTTCTAAAACTCATTTAGTAATTTAAGGGTTTTGACTTATTTTAGGTTTAATAGCAAAATGTCTATGGGGCACAATTGGGGTAAATCTTTCAAACTTTGACCAAGTACTATGCGGAAGGTATACACTTATATACCAGATATACCCACACATTAATAACACATATTATCTAATCATAAGCTCCAATGATCATAGAGATGCACTTTGTATTTTACAACTGTAGAGTGCAGTTATCAATTTTCAGCCCCTTTTCCCACTCCACAAATGGTCAAGATACCCTCAGGATCAATGAGCAGGCATCATTTGGTTGGTGAATAATTTTCAGCACAACAGTGACACTGACATGGTTGCGACATGTGTTTGTGTGTGTCTGTTTACTTACTCTCCCTATTACTAGGCATATTTAACCTGTTAATTGTCATTTAGTTCTTCATAGATTCCAAGACACTTTTGGTTGGTTATTTTTGGTTAGAGGTAGCAGTGCTGTATGTGATACACTCTGCAACCCACACACACACACACATTAACGTTTCACTGCCATCTTGGTGTCACTGCGATACTTAGAATTATTCACAACTCAAATAATAACTGCTCATTGGTGTCTTGTAGAGGTCCAGACCATTTAATGAACTGGATAAAAGGGATTAAGAAATTATTCAAAGACTCAGAAAGACTACAGTCTGTTATTATAAACTAAATTTCTTGTGCACCAATCAGCTATCCGAATTAAAATCACCAGCTTAATCCCACAAAACAGCTCTGAGCAGCCACGGCATGGACTGCACAAAGACCTCTGAAGGTGTGCTGTGTTATCTGACACCACAACATTAGCAGCACATCCATTAATTTCTGTGCATTTAACTATCTCTCAGCATATTCTACAGATTGGAATAGATTGAGTTCTTGGGAATTTGGAGGCAATGTCAACACCTTCTTGTCATACTCCTCAAACCATTCCCGAACAATTTTTGACAGTGTATCAGCTCACATTATCCTGTTGCTAGAGCCCACCGCCACCATGTAATACCATTGCCATAAAATGTTGTACTTGATCTGTTTATGTAGGTGGTATATGACAATGCCACGTTCACTTCAATGCCAGGGCCCACGCTCATGTGTCCATTGTAGGTGCTATCAGCAGCAGACGGGGGTCTGCATGGACACTTGGATAGGTATATGGTTACTCCCAAGCAACAATGTAAAATATTGTGACCCCCAGGTTGAGAGCCACTTTGATTCTGGGGTAAAGCTTAAGATCTAAAGGGGTGGGTGCAAAAAAATAGACTTAACTGTATGTACTCAGACCCTGCCTACAGTAGGTCCTTAAATCCTGTACATATCTTTTTTGCAGCTAAATATCTGATAGGTGCATTTGCTTCACTCAGGGGACACCCTGTGATTTAAGCTCTGGTTGATGTTTGTTGTTAGGAGGAAAATGGTGGGCTGTATGCAAAAGGAATTTTTCAAATGTTAGTGATTTCTACACGCTATTAATCTAGACTATGCTGTGCATCCAAACATTACACAGAGGTAGATACAGTGTGCCACAATTAATAGATGAATATAATAAACAAACAAATCCAATGCAAATGTAGAATATAACATTTTACTCCCTAAATTCACTTAAATTGGATTGCCCTACTAATTCTTTGAATGGTTAAGTGGGACTTCTCTGTTCTAAGGCATAAAACCTTTTTTGGTTCAGTAAATAATTCTGTATTGGTTGAAATACTGGGTGTAAAAGTGTACAAGTGTTGATAGCAGGAGTTCAGTACATTTGATTTGCAATGCAGGTACTGTAGTTTATCTAGTTAAAGCAGAGAAAATATCAAAATGTGTCAATCAAGGATACTCCTGGACCACAGATGGGACACAATGTGTTAATTTAGAGCTTTGGTTAAGCTTACTGATCAAATTAAGGTTTCTGCCCTTTGATTATACTGCCCTTGGATATCTTTTTGAGTGTAGTAGGAGGCTGTGAAACAATTTTCACACAAAATGTGTGTGTGTTTTGTGTGTCTGTGTGTGTGTGCGCGCGCGTGCATGCGGATGCTCTAATCTTAGGTCACGTTATGGTGAATGGTCCTGCTACTCCTATGCCTGTCAAGGCTAAGCCCTCCTTCATTGATCCAGTCGTTCCCACAGTGCCTCTTGGTAAGCACCACATATACATATACACAGACAGTTTGCACTGGAGGCTGCAGTGTGAGTGAAATGTAAACCACAGTCTGACCCTATTATAGCCATGAGCATACAAAGAGAAAGCAAAAAAGTGTGTGTTTGTGCATGCGCTGATAAGACTTAATGTCCTTTACACTTGTAGTCAGACATATTTGGATTCATTTGGAGCAGAAGTTGATATTTAAGGTGTTAATAAAATGATTTGGCTTTTTTGGACTCTTCCACTGCATTTCAGTATAGTTTCTGTTGATTTTTTTATGGTGTAAAGAGGAATCAGCTAAGTGGCTTACAAAAGATAATTTCTTTTAGGAAGTGTATCTATTTAATTAAAGTGCTGCAGTCTACTGTGTGTGTGTGCCAATAGCTCTGCGTGTGTGACAGGGAAAGAGAAAAGAGAGAGACTAAATGATGGTGCAATTAAAATGGTGAATTCTTTTGTGCTGCATATAGTGTGGTGGTGCTTATAATGTCTACAGCAGTGGTCCCCGACCTTTATTTCGTCACAGACCGGTTTAATATCAGAAACTATTTTCTCGGCCTGGCCTTTAAGGAGTGGCAGATAAATAATCGCATATTATACAAATAAATGATATGCATAAAATGGGGATATTTTAAAAATATAATAATGAGGTATCTTTAAAATACAATAATAAAAGTAAATCCAATGTGTACTCGCAGCTTTATTAACAGCATTTTCATAACAAGCCAACAACATAACACGGGTAACATCCACGTGTTTTTTCTGTGCAGCCGGCAAACCGGTACCACATGACCCACGGCCCGGTACCGGTCCACGGCCCGGGGGTTGGGGACCACTGGTCTATAGGATTGATTTTGTGTGTGTGTGTGTTGGGGGTATGCATTGTAGGTGACCCTCCAACAGGTTTTAGAGATGTGTTGCTGCGGGAAGGTCCTGAGGGCTTTGCTAAAGCTGTGCGAGATCACCAAGGTCTACTCCTGATGGACACCACCTTCAGAGATGCCCACCAGTCTTTGTTAGCCACCAGAGTACGAACCCATGACCTGAAAAAAATTGCCCCATTTGTGGCTCACAACTTCAGTAGCCTCTTCAGCATGGAAAACTGGGGAGGTGGGCTGCTTTTTTTCAGTCGTTTTTCATCATCTTCTCCTCCTACTTTCGACTGCTCCAGAATATTGGTCATCACAGTGACTCAATTGAGTCAGAGTATCATAAGTGCAGCTAAGGGAAATAAGTAAACAATAAATAAATAAATAAAAATCAAATATAGGATGTAGTATCTTCCATTTTTCAAGTTGTTTCATTGTATATGCCATTGATTACATGTTTTTTTCAGTTTTAGTGAGTTTGAATACGTTTCAAGATGTATAAAGGGCTCAAATGTATTGAGATGTGAACATTTTTAATAATGTTGCTTAGATGTAGTATTTGGAAATGGAATTTTGTTTACTCAATAGTAAAGATATACCAGGTACATCGTGAAGATCACCGCAGGGAATAAACACTTGAAGGTCCCGTTTGTTTTGTTATTTCACTGTTTGAATAATATAATGTCATCCCCATGGTTCCAAAGAAGAGATAAACTTTTAACATTGCAGACATCTGTGCAGACAATTCTATGATACAACAGTAGTTGAAGGTCAATCTTATGCTTGGGCAAAAGTTAAAAAAAAAAGTGTGGGGCAAATGGACCAGGGATGGAGAGTGTAATTTATGCTTCCCTTAGTAACGCTGAAAGTATCAAAGTTTGACTGGTACGGTGACCTTGCCTTTGTAAACTACTGTTGTTAGGCTTGATAAAAGTAAGAAAATAATTTAAAGTAATATAATTGTTAAAATGATTGATTAAGAATAATAATCTTAAAAACAGGCCTGCTGTAACAGCAATGTTCCTTGTTATGAAAACTATATACACAATATAACAATGAAAGATGATGCGATAACTTAGTACATAAATAAAGAATTCAGTCCTTCTGTCCAATGTGTGTTAACAACTTTACAGTGAATTTGAAGTTGTCTGGGTTAGGGCAGATTTTAGACCCAAAATTATTTGTTTTATTAAGGCCAATAACTGATAATAGGTGCATTTTGCATTCACTTTCTTTTGTGTCTTCAAAATTGTATTAAGCACATTAAATATTTTTGCCCAAAAAATGGTTTAGATGCCTGAAAGGTTTAAGTGCTTGAGTGATATAAATCTAGGAGATAAAATGTGTTTTATGTGTATTATAAGTATACCATTATTACCTTTTTTTCTTCTCTAGGTGCTACATTTGACGTGGCAATGCGATTCCTGTGTGAGTGTCCCTGGAAGAGGCTGCAGGAGCTGAGGGCTTTGATACCCAACGTGCCCTTCCAGATGCTCCTGAGAGGAGCCAATGCAGTGGGATATACCAACTACCCTGATAACACGGTCTACAAGTCAGCATCACACAATTGTTTTAGTAAAACAATAATGTAAAACTGTAAATGTTTATAAAGGAGTGTTGCTCTAATATCACCAATTTATCCCGAATGTTCAGTATTATTGCGTTTAGTGCCTGATATTTAATTCTTTAGTTTTGCTGTATAACTACAAAGACAATTAAGCTAAAATGTGAAGTGTCTGCAATCATGTCACCTTGTGAAAATCTTTTTTGACATAGTCTTTATTTGCATGCATCTGTGAAGCTACTACATTTTATACATATTTTCAGGTTTTCACTATTAGACTACATAGTTAGTAGTGACCTTATTTGTGCCCTTTGTGTCAGGTTCTGTGAAGTGGCCAAAGAGAATGGGATGGATATCTTCAGAGTCTTCGATTCTCTGAATTACGTGCCCAACATGCTGCTGGGTATGGAGGCAGCTGGAGCTGCTGGAGGAGTGGTGGAAGCGTCCATCTCCTACACAGGAGATGTCTCTGACCCTATGAGACAGAAATACTCACTGGACTACTACCTCAAGCTGGCTGATGAGCTTGTGAAAGCTGGAACGCACATACTTTGCATTAAGGTTCGGAATATTGTGTTCTAAATTGATGATAAGCAGTTTGCATAGTGTTGCTGTTTAGTTTTGTAAGCTCTTTGGGTATAGACTTCTCTGTATTTTGCAAATGTTCACTCTTTCTCACACAATTTGTTACCACCTACACACATACTTCCCAGGGCATCCGCCCTGTGATCAGAAAGTCGTGTTTTTCGATTCCCAAGATTGCTAGGCTAGTGCACTCTGGTGTGTTCATGTATGACAGATTGATCACTTTCACTTTCACTTTACTATGCTACCGCTCTTTCAGTTTCAAACATACTGTGACGAGCAGTAGAGATAGTGGACACTGGAGTCGCAAAGTCCATTTCTTTTTCTTTATTTTTGATGCCGGAGCACAGCAGACACACACCAACCTCTCAAATTCCCCAACTACCCACTACACCCGCCCCTCCCCTTATATACACCTCCCCGAAAACCCGCCAGTTGCTATGGCGACTGTTTGGGTCCGTCGCCCTCAAGTTCACCCCCAACAGCCCGCCAAAACCCACACACACAGCCCGTGCCACCCATGTGATCCTCCTGCCCGCCACACAACCCTCCACCTAGCCGGGAGCCGTCCTCGGCCCCGACAACCCCCACTTGGAAGTCTTTCAGGCGGGCAGGAGGCCGCCGCCGTCTCCGGGCCCTCCACGAACCCTGCGAAGGCCCTGACCCCTCACCCCCAAGGTCCTTTTCCCCAGTGTCCGTCTCCCCACCGTCCATTTCCCCAGCGTCCGTTTCTCCACCGTCCCTCTCCACAGTGTCCATTCCCCCCATGTCCTTGGGGTGGTAGGGTGCAAACGCCAGGTCCACCGGGGCCAAACATAAGTGCGGCCGGGGTGCACTGAATGCTGTCCTGTGTGGCGGTCCGATAAGCCCACAGCACCAGTGGCAAGTGGCGGTCCCAGTTGCGCTGGTGGTCAGCGACCAGGATCGTCAGCTGGGTGGCCAAGGTGTGGTTGAAGCGCTCCACCAGGCTGTCGCTTTGAGGATGCAACGGGGTCGTCCTGGTCTTGTGGACCCCCAATCTCACATACACCTCGGCCAGTAGCTGCGCTTCGAAATTGCGACCCTGGTCGCTGTGGAGTTCCTCCGGTGCCCCGAACCTGCAGAAAAATTCCTCCACCAGCTTTGCCGCGACCGTGTCCACGCTCTGGTTGGCAATCGCATACGCCTCGGGCCATTTCGTAAAATAGTCCATGGCCACGAGGACGTACCGATTGCTGGCCTCCGAGCGGGGAAACGGTCCTAACACATCTACACCTACGCGCTCCATCGGTGCCCCCACCACGTAGGTCTGCATGGGTGCTTAGCGACTGTCCCCCGGGCCCCTTTTTCAAGGTGCACGCATCGCAACGGTGGACGTGAACCTCTACATCATGTCGACACCCCGGCCAATAGAAACTTTAACGCAGCTGCGCTAAGGTCTTTGCCACCCCGAAATGGCCTGCCCCTGTGGCACCGTGAACAGCCCGCAGGACCTCCTGCTGCAGCTCACGGGGCACCAGCAGCTGCCACCATACCCGCCGGCCATCCAGATGTCTCCACCCCCTATAGCAGAGCCCCCGCTTTAACGCGAGGCTCTCCCACTGTGAACGGTACGCCTTGACTTCGATCTCGGCAGCCGTAATATCCTCCCATGCGGGTTGACGCCCCCCCCGCGAGCCAACCCCGCACGCACCCCAGGACAGGATCACTTTCTTGCGACCGCCTTAAGCTGTCCTCATCCACCCCGTGGTCCAGTCGGACCACTTCCACCTCGCACGTCTCGCTGTTCAGCGCTCTATCCTCAGCTCGCACACAGTGCCGGCACGCTTCTACCTCGCACGGCCGGCGCGACAGCGCATCTGCGTTGCAGTGCTGCCGCCCCGGCCGGTGCTGTACGTCAAACTGATATTCTTGGAGCGCCTCTATCCAGCGCGCGAGTTGACCCTCTGGATTCTTGAAACTAAGAAGCCAGGTTAAGGATGCATGGTCGGTTCGGAGCACGAATGGTCGCCCGCCTACGTACGACCTGAAATGCCGCAAGCTCTTAACCACCGCGAGTAGCTCTTTCCGCGTCACGCAGTAGTTGCACTCCGGTTTGCTCAGAGTGCAACTGTAATAAGCAACCACGCGTTTGCCTTCCTCAGTGACTTGAGAAAACACGGCGCCGATGCCTCCCTCGCTCGCGTCCGTATCAATCACGAACCCCTTACTTAGGTCCGGGCTCGTCAGGACCGGTGCCTCAATCAACGCCGCATGCAGTTTCCCGAATACCTCGTCGCACTCCCCCGTCCACTTAAACGCCCTCCCCTTTCCGTCAACTCATGTAGAGGTCTTGCCACTGCTGTGAACCACCGCACAAACCGCTGATAGTACGAGGCGAGCCCTAGGAAGCTTCACACCTCCTTGACACTATGTGGCGTGGGCCAATCACGCACCACCGCTACTTTCCCCGGGTCAGTCGCTACCCCCTCGCCGCTGATCACGTGCCCCAGAAACGCCACTTTTTGCCGGAAAAAGGCGCATTTTTTTGGGTTGAGTTTTAGTCCTGCCGCTCGAATCGCCCCCAGCACTTCCCAGAAGTTCTCTACCGCCTCCGTGAACATTTTCGTGTGGACCAATAGGTTGTCGAGGTACATGACGCACTTGCTGTGCAGTATTCACCCTAACACGCGCTCCATTAACCGTTCGAAGGTGGCTGGGCTGTTACACAACCCGAACGGCATGACCCTGAACTGCCAAAGGCCATGCCCAATAGTAAATGCGGTCTTAGGCTTAGCGTCAGCAGCGAGCTTGACCTGCCTATACCCACTGTGGAGATCTAGCGACGTAAACCACCTTGACCCCCCCACTGCATCTAAGGCGTCATCTATGCGCGGTAAAGGGTAGGAATCTTTCTGAGTTACCTCGTTCAGGCGCCGGTAGTCTATGCAGAACCTCCAGCTGTTATCTTTCTTCCTCAACAGCACGGCTGGGGCCGCCCACGGACTGTCGGAAGGCTCAATCACCCCGGCCGCCTCCATTTCCCGGACCTTTTCCTCCGCCACCTGTTGCTTGTCCAGTGTGAGCCGGTGTGGCTGCAGGCGAATCGGCGCTGCACCCCCTGTGTCTATGCAATGCTGCACCAGCCCCGTCCGGGTGCATTCCTCTTGCCGCGAACAGGTCCTCGTTTTCTCCGAGGAGCCGCATCAGCTCCGCCCTCTGTGCCGCGTCCAGCCCCTCGTTGTCTCTTTCCCGCAGCTCTTTGACAGCCTGCCGCGTTTCGTTGGATAATGGTGGCTCTCTCTGCCCCGCTCTCACCTCTGGTGCGGTGACGTACAGCCATCCCGTGCTGGCGTCCATGGTGGCCCCCAGTTTGCTCAGCATGTCCATGGCCAAGATGCACTGCTCCACCACATTCGTGAGCCATACCTCATGTTCCACCTCCACCCCTTGCATGGTGAGGGTCAGCAGCCGCCTCCCTCTCATCACGGCCTTGTCTCCCTTCACTATTGAGAGCCGCACGGTCGTCGTTTCCCAGCCTGGCGGCCTCGGGTGCCGTGTTTGTGGTAGCACTCCGGGGCGCACTATGGTGATCGTGGAGCCCGTGACGACCAGCGCTCTGCAGCGGACCCCGTCCAATGTGCATTCGACGCAGAGACCCTCCGGGTTCCCCAGCAGCCCCACGCGCTGTGTGTTTTTCTTTAGAGGACTTTGGAAGGAAACGGACGGCGCAGACCCCCTTGCTCCGCCCGCTCAGCGTTTCCCTCCGGCTTCTTGGTCTTTTCTTCCGCCGGCGGCTCAGTGCAATAGCGGGCAATGTGCCCCGCTCGATTGCAGTGGAAACACACTCGAGTCTCCGGGAGTCTCTCACCGATCATGCGGTGTTCTGCTGTTTGCTTTGGGGCTTCCTCTGGCTCGGCTCCGTTCGCTGCGACTCTCCGTGGAAAAGACACTCTCGGCCGGCTGTTCATGATGATCTCCGTGCGCTCTGTTTCCTCCAGGGCCTGCAGCAGGGTGGTGGGGGCGCAAAGACGCACATGTTGCTGTAGCCCACCGGGCA
>JBBIGB010224028.1:0-14314 GCA_037577075.1 Alestopetersius hilgendorfi
CTACCAACACGCTACTGAGAAATGTAGTTAAACTAGTAGCGTCACTACTTGTAGCGACGCTACTGCCCATCACTGCAAACTGGAGTGTGAAGTACAACCAGCAGGACATATGTGGTGTAAAAGGGTCCACAGTGTTTATGAATGGCTTTTATACACACCCAGACGGTTTCACAGTAGTAGAGGAATTTTGGACCTTAGATCCAGATTCAGTTGTGGGGCATACACAACAGGCAGTTATAGCTGTGCTATAAGAGGACATGAACTCCTCCTTTCTCCTGATCAAACTCTCACAGTCAGGTGTAAGTGTAGCTCACATTTTTCCCTACATATTTTAAGTTGTGTGAACTTCAGGATCTTCAAGTTTAATGTTTGCACAGTGAAATAACACAAGAATCAAATAAAGTATGAAAATGATAAGGTGCACATGACCACAAAAGTAGCTCATGAGATTTAACTGACCTCATCGTTATTCAAACATAAATAAAACAAAAGTGTTTTGTTGTCACTCAGGGAGGTAATTGCCCACAAACTGTAAACCACTGCTCTAAACATTTATATTTATGGCATTTATCAGACGCTTTTATCCAAAGGGACTTCCATTCCCTAACTACAGGGGACAGTCTCTCCCTGGAGCAACTTGGGGTTAAGGGTCTTGCTCAGGAACACAGTGGTGGTGCTGAATGTAGGATTTAAACCCATGACCTCTTGGTCCAGAGGCACATATCCTACCCACCAGGCCACCACCCCAGTCAATACTACTTATTAAAATGGGCTCAAAAACGATAACATATCTATTCGTAAGATGAAACAATTAGAAGGTTTAATCCTTATCTTTAGATCCTGCAAAGAACATTTAGTTTCTGCCGTTCCCATCTGGTGGAGGACAGTTCAGCATTTCTGACCTGCAGTAGAGATGAAAACCCATCTGTGAAGACATACACCTTGTTTAAGGAAGAATCATCAGTAGGAAATAGAAGAACCTACAGCTTTCCCAGCATCTCAGATATTCTGGAGAAACAATACCACAGTGCCTTAAGAGATTCTCTGTAAGCTGATGGTTTCAAAGGCTCCATTTAGTGATATGCACTAAAGATTTATTTTTCTTGTCTGCTGTAGATCCTCCAAAGAATGTCTCGGTGTCCATCAGTCCCTCTATAGAAATAATGGAGGGCAGATCAATTAATCTGACCTGCAGCAGTGATGGAAACCCACCTGTGCAGAACTACACCTGGTTTAAAGAAGGAGAAAGCTCCCCTGTAGGATCTGGACACAGTTACATTCCTGTCCAGAGTGGAAGCTACTACTGTGAAGCTGAGAATGAACATGGAGCTCAGAGATCAGATCCAGTCCTCATCACTTCAAACGGTGAGGCAAACCACTGGAGGTTATTGTTTAAAAGGTGTTTCATTCATTTCTAAACATCCATTACTTAATTACTTAATTAGACCTTTTTTATATACATTTTCATTTTATTGCTACTTTGTGCAATTTTTTATCAAGTATGTATTGTATTTTTATATTATTCTTATTGTTACTATCTTTCCCATCGTTTTAGTACTATTTGTGTGTTCTCTCCTGCAGATCATTTCATGGTTCTGTATTTTGTTGTCGCTGGATTTGGACTTTTTGTGATCACCGTTGTTTTCACGGTGGTTTTCTGGCTGAGGTAAGACTAATTATGAAGTAGTTTTTTATTTGTTTGTCATTTGGCTTTTTTATACATTAGTTTACATGAGCTCTAAATATTTGTTTTTGAAAGGAGGAAAAAGAGTCAGGACACCGATACAGATGAAGACGACTGTGTGGTGAGCTTTTACAAAATTCAGTTTTGTCAGTCAGTCCCAGCCTCTGTTTTCTCAGGTCAGAAACTGAGTTGTTCATTTCTGGACTGTTCTTTAACTCCTGCAGAACGCTGACCGCAGGGCCAAGCCTCCTGCTGATGACTCATCCAGTATTCCTGACTATGAGAATGTAGAAGTGAGTACCAGACTTAAAGTGAATGGCAGTTCCCTGGGGTGAGTAGAGCTGAAAGCCATGTCATTGGACTTGCACAGGTAGACTCGCTGGTCTTTACTCGATTAGGTCCTCACACAAGGAGGACCTGCACACAAGGGCTGAGGCCTCCACTGATGCTTTGCTGTTACAGCTCTCATTTCATATACAATGAGCTTAGTTGGACATGGCTTTTAACATATCAACAGTGATTGCTAGCATTGAGTACGCCCTTTGGAATGCCGAGCAAGGTGGTTTTCGGGGATGGGGTTTCACCCACATGTCCAGGATATGCTGAAACTACATAAACACCTCATCACACAATGCACATGTTCATAACTGCTCAGAGATGCAGTGTACTTTCAAATGAATTGGAGGAAGCGCATGCTAGCCTTGTGTGAATTATTTCTTTTTTAGAGATTTAAAGTGACCTTACAAAACCCTTCTGTTCTACTCAGGTCAAAAGCTGGTCATTTCTGATCTGTTCTCTGTTTTTCAGAATGTTGACCTCAGTGTTGATCCTACTGACGGCAACTCATCCAGTATTTCTGACTATGAGAACGTAGAAGTGAGTATTAGGCATGACTCCAAATGAGCTTTCGGAGCATGAAGAAATACCTTCTATTCTTTATTCTTTCAAAAGTGATGAGATGGTAACGGTGACATTTCTTAATCTCTTTTACTCCTGGCTTTCTTTGTGAGTGCTGGAGACATTTTCCTGTTCTAGTCTTCCGGTTTAGTCCATTTTTTGCAGAATGTTTGAGAATTGATGTTTGGTCCATTTTAACCTGAAAATGCTTAACCAGCTCATCCTTAATAGTAGTCCATTCTAGTACCATTTTCCCACCTTGAAGACATCTGACTCCAAGTGATTGCCAATGTCCATTAGTGGTCCAGACATGGGTCCATCTGGTCAAACATTTAGGCAAGACACTCCATTTAGGGATTTGCCCAGCCTTGACGCTGAATCTTGTGGTCCTTCTATAAAATGCCCATGTTTCTGAACTCTTGACACTTTTTATTTCTGGCCAATCAACAAGAAGTTCATTTATAGCAGTTCCTTAACCACTTCTGTTCTCTTTGAGTCAAAGGTCAACTCTGTTTTTCAGAATCTTGACCCTCCTGATGATGACTCCTGCAGTGTTCCTGACTATGAGAATGTAGATGTGAGTATCAGACATAAAAGTCTTGTTGCACTTTTATAAAGCAAAGACACTTTCAGAGCATCGAGTAACTGTAAAGCAGGAAATAAAATAATTATAGTTCTCCAGATAAATGATTCACCTTCTTCTCATCGTTTTACCCTCTCATAGAGTTTTAGAAAGCAACAGTGAAACATCTCCATCAGCATCAACCAAACCTGCACCAAGCATCTAATGGACAATGACAGATAAACAAGAGAGTTTATTATTATTATTTTTAAAGTGGTGTGATAAAATTTCCTATTGAAGCAAACCTGCCTGTCTGCAAAGAGTGTTTTCTATATTAAGTGTATAATATGTCACTGCTCAGGGTGTTAAAATACTGGATTTCAGCTTTTGACTATACATTTATGTATGTTTCCACAATAAAAAAAAACTGTATGTAATATGCACATATGGAGAACTGTGGTTTTCACTGCACTTTGTTGATTTGTTTAGTAGTAAAACAAGATAATTGGATTTGTAATGTAATCAGTATTCATCAATTTAATTAATATTCATATACATACTAAAACATAATATTTGTATACTGTAAGATAGAACTCTATAAGCCTCCTTTAAAGGTCTAGTGTCATTTAAGAGTGATCTGTTTATTTTATTCTTTATTTTGTTGTGTTTTTTTATCAAACAATCTTCGAACACTTTAATTCAAAGGTTGGATGCCTTATAAAAAGCAAGAAAAACACTTACACATTTTCATAAATCAATGGAAGCAGAAACAGCTCTGCTTGCAAATTTTCACACTCCACTTCAAACAGATACATTTAAAAATTTTTATTGCCAACTTTCACATCATTCATGAAAACTGAGGAAATGTTTTTAATAAAGTTTCATAACTTTTAATAACTTTAAAAAAAAACTAAAACATAGGGCTTGTTGTTTTTAAGGTCTAGCATCCCTTGACAGTTCTCTAAAAAATGGCTCCCTGTGAAAGAGATACAGAGTGAATTTCTCATCTCACTCAGAAGACAGAACAACCCGTGATGACGTCACAGTCCCTTAAAGCAGTGGTCCCCAAACCCCGGGCGGTGGACCGGTACCGGGCCGTGGGTCATGTGGTACCGGTCCGCGGTCTGCACAGAATAAACCCGTGGATGTTCCCCGTGTTCTGCTGTTGCTCGTTGTTATGAAAACGCTGTTAATAAAGCTGCGAGTACACACTGGATTTAGCTTTATTATTATATTTTAAAGATACCCCCATTATTATATTTTTAAAATATCCCCATTTTTATGCGTATCATTTATGTGTATAAATACGTATATTTATCTGCCGCTCCTTAAAGGCCGCGCCGTGAACATAGTTTCTGATATTAAACCGGTCTGTGACCAAATATAGGTTGGGGACCACTGCCTTAAAGTCACACCACAGACACTAACCAGACTCTGAATGGGAGAAATAAACTAAATCAATAAACGTATTAACAATGATTTAAAACAAGGATGTCAGAAAGTGTTCTTTACACAAAAGAACCACATTTGTTTCCCTAAAGATCATTTTAGTGGAAATTTAGACATTAGAAAATGGTCTGTTTGACAGAGCGATCATTCTGAGGTCAAGTTTAGGCCTTGCTGTAGCTGAGAAGGTCACATGCATCCTGTAAGAGGAAACAGCATATTAATGAGCCTGGATGGTCATTTATAGTTATAGGCATCAACCACACGCAGTTTCACTCTTCACTGAGGCCCTTGAACTTGTCACTTGATGATTTAGTCTCTCATTACAGAATGGTAAAAACTGTTCCTCCGTTTTCATGAATTATCTCGAAACTTTTGGTCTTACATTTACATTTGCGGCATTTAGCTGACGATCTTATCCAGAGTGACGTACATCAGTGCTTAAGTAGTAAACAACTGCTCTGAAAACCTGTAAAGCTGTATTTAAATCAACAGCTATTCAAACAAGTTACTGCCAACTAAGTTACACACCTTGACAAGCACTGTCAAAGAAAAGTCAGAAAGGTTTAATCATAAGTAATGATATCAAGTTAAGAGGGTTAGTGCCGAGGGTTAGTACCTTCAAACCGGATCATCAAGACTATTCAACTAGCGGCCCGCGGGCCGAATCCGGCCTTTTTGATATTTTTTATGGCCCCAAGACTGCCAGTAAATCAGTGTGTGATTCGTGTGATTATAATAAAATTATGGGTTTTGGATCGAGATTGCCCCCCGCCCCCGCTATTTTTGCCAAGATTGGTTACCTGCTGTGTTGTATAAACTTAGCCAATCTGAGCACCGAAGTTGCCACATTATTAGTCAATCACAGCTGAAAGAGGCGGGATTTGTCAGAAAACGGGGGTGTTAAGAAAAAGCAGAGCAGAGCTGGCCATCTAACACACACACACAGGTTAGGCCATCTAACACACACACACACACACACACTGGTTAGGCCATCTAACACACACACACTGGTTAGACCATCTAACACCCACCTTAAGTGTCATATTGTGTTCATTGTCTTTTTTTTCCTTGTGTCTTCATTATCATTACAATGTTACATTCTGCTACATTACTGTGTTCACATAACTTTATATACATTACTGTGTGTACACTGCTGCACTAACATGGCACAATACAATTTAACAACCCACTTTGCACATTATACATATACTCTGCCAGAACTGCAGCTACACTTATAACAAACATTCATTTAAAAAACCTGTAATTTAGTTTACATATTTTACCTTTAAGTTGTGTTCTGTACTTAAGATGCTGTACTTTTAATTTATTTTTCTTTTTATTAAATCTGTATTTTAAATTTCAATTTTTCCTTTATTTATTTTGTAACTTTTGCACAATCATAAAAAAGGAGAGGTCAAATTCTTTCTCTGTATTTAACCCATTCACCAAGTGAAGCAGTTGGCTGCCACTTATGAGGGACGCCTGGGGAGCAGTGTGTGGGGAGGGTACCTGGTATAAGGGATTTGAACATCCCTCAGTAGTTTTTGAGGGGTGAATAAATGAGCTGTGAGGTAAAGAGGATGTTGATTGGTGCTTTTTCAGTCACTAGAGATGTGAAACTTTATGAACAGAATATAAATAATCAGAAGTCAGAATACAAAAAGAGAAGTTTAGAAATTAGAACACACTTAGAAATTCTCAGAAAACATGTTTCCCGAACATTTTACCAAACTGTTTTTCTTCTTAAATACATCAGCGTCATAAACTGTAATAAAATGTTGATGTCAGCGGTCCCTGTGGAATGAATTTTCTGATAAAGACTTTTTTCAGAATGAAGAACTAATTTAAGATTTCACTGCACAACACACGCTTCGTATCTTTCTGTTTTAGTATTCACAGCTCTTTTCTGCATAATACTCCAAATATTGTGTTTGTTTTGGAGTATTTTTGGTTTGGGTTGAAGAGCATATTTATATATAAAGATTTATATTTTGTGACTGTAAAATGTTCAAAAATGCTCAAAAATACCTGACACACCTCGTCAGTTAATTACCAGGTTTAGTGAATGATTGTGAGTAAGGGAACCATCAAACTTCTAGACACCAGCCCTCCAGACCGGAGTTTGACACCCCTGATTTAGAGTCCAACCATGAACTGAGTTGGCAGCTAGACCTTCTCAGGCCAGCAGATGGAGGCAGAAAGACGATCTTCCATGATTAGGAGGCAATCAGTTACACCTGTATCAGCCTCTACTTAAGGGAAGCTCAGCAGCTGCTCAGTGCTGAGTCTTTGTTTCAGAGGTCTGGCAAAAAGATTTGGCTGGTATTGGGTATAGACTTGTGAGTTTGTCTCAAGTCTCTTTTCTCTTGAGCCTCTCCCTTTGGTCTTGCTTTCCTCATTTCAAGTCTTCAGTAGGGTTTTCTCTGCTTGCTCTTGGTGGAGTTCTGCCTGCTTTTCCTTCACTATTCTAAGCAAACAAATACATTTTTCTCCCTTTTCTTGCTTATTGTTTGGAGTGCTAGGTGTAGTGACCAGTTATGTTTACCTTTGCTTTCTTGGGATGAGCCTGTTTGCCTCGTCCCTTAAATTTTTAGTTTTGTATTATCACTCCTGTTCAGCTTTCTGCACAGATCCTTCTCAGTTTGAGGTCTCCATAGACTAATACAGATGAACATCAGTGACCTGTAGGTTTATTTCCTGATTGGCCTTCTGCTTTGCCCTTTGAGCTCCACCTCAAACACATCATCTCTGGAAGCCCTGTGGCTCACCCAGATTCCTACTTCTAGTTGATGGAAGGCCTGCTTATAGTGTTATCTTTAAATGAGCAGTACTTCAACTTTTTTGATTGTGGACAGTATTATTCATAGAGCTCTCATCTTGTGCCCTATGGTGCAAAATAGTGCAGTGAGGAATTTAGGATGTGGTGTGCAAAATGGTGCAATAAGGAATCGACATTAGAGTCCTGTAGGTGTGTGTGCGCGTGCAAAATGTCAGCAGTTAAGCCTGACTGCTTGTTAATAGAACCTGTCTGAGTCTGCCGGTGTGGGTCTGGTTGCTCCTGTACCGCCTTTCGGCCAGGAGCATGAAAAGTCTGTGGGATCAGAGAGTATAGGCTAGGTCTTCCTCTTACGGCAGGATTCATAGAGGAAAAACACAATTAACACACAATACTACAGACTGGACACAACTGTACGTCGGCAGTTTCCCGATCGGTACTTGAATCCTGGCATTTTAAATACCAATGGCACATTTCACTGTACTATGATTGCTCACTCGCACTTTGTATCATCCCAGTCCTGTTTAAAATTAGATTTGTGTGCCCTATATTTTTGTATTGATATTCTGTATAAATATACCATACACTGGCCTACACTGTAGACTGACTATTATATCATGACAAACAGGGTTTGTACAGGATGGAGACAGGATTAAAAGACGACAGTTTTGGTCTTTAATTGGTAATTGTATATTTCCTAGTTCATCTTTATGACTAATCTTATTTTCCTGTACTGTGAAGCAGTTCTGACTCCTCTGGTACATTCAGGTACTAACTGTAACTGTTGGGAAATTTAGACTTTAGCTTGGAACATATACATACTTATTCTCGAAACGTATCGCGAAATCACAGTAATTTGCATATTTAAAAAGTTTATTTTAAAGTGCATCTATTGTTTCACGTTTCCAGAAAAAAATCTTTGACCTCACATGACGGAAGTCGTGTTAACGGCGCTGTGCTTGTGTTGCATTTTGACCTCACTCGCCGGAAGTGGAAAGAACAGTCGGACAAGCGCGGGGAACAAAACATTAAAAAGGCGAATCTGCAGATCCGAACGGGATTCCTGACCCCGGAGACCCGGGACCCAGGGCACCGTGCCACGACCGGTAATGACCGCAGGCCGATCCGGTTCGGTTTCATGGTTTTGGGGGCGTTTGTTTGGGCTCTGTTGGAGTTTGAGCAGCTCGGGTTTTTCAGACTAACCGGGGACACGGAGACAGGCACGGACGCTGGGACAGCCCTGTCCAGGGCGGGACATTTCACACAGATTTTAATGGAGGTGCAGAGGGTCCCGAAAACAAAGCTGTGTGTTTAATGGAGGCTGGGAGGGTGACGGAGACTGTGGTGTTGGTGCAGGCTGAGATATTATTCCACAAAACAGGACTAGGGGAAAGACGCTGGCTTGCTTTAAAAAGTCTCAGTTAAGTGGGAATGTTGTCCATGAACGCGGTTTAAAGAATCCCCGCTGTGTTTCCAGTCTGGACCAGATTAAAGCTCTCGCTTAGTCTAGCTTTGTCTCAAAGAATGTCGGCCGTGTGGAAACGGATTCACGAGAGATCGTTCCCTCATTTTGAAAAAGGGAGACTATAGTCGTCTTGGCATTTTCATTGTATTAAAATATTAAATACTCATAGTACTGCAGACAAATGAAACAAATTACACGTATATACAAAATGTTAAAGTACAACACAATTTAAAATAGCTCAAATTAAGATCAGGTCTCTTTTTAAGAGTCACAGAGAGCGACACCTGCCTGGAGACAGAAGAAAGACACAAGTATGGCCTGTCCATTTCTAGAAGATCCCGTGGAGGAGGGTGCGCGAATAATTCAAAGGGCATTCAGACCACCAGCCCCAAAGGTATCTAGACCCCTGGCCCCGAGGGTATCTAGACCTCCAGCTCCAAGGGTCTTCAGACCACCAGCTCCAAGGGTCTTCAGACTACCAGCTCCAAGGGTCTTTAGGGACAGAATAAACCCTCTTGCCTTCCCAGATGACTATCTGTGGGAGAAATATCGGTTCAGCAGGCCCAGCATAGTGTACCTATGTGACCTGCTTGAACCACACCTCAGCAAATCCACACAGCGGAGCCAAGCCCTGACCCCAGTGCAGTCTGTCTGTATTGCACTGCGGTTCTTTGCCAGTGGGACATTCCTCTACAGTGTTGGTGATGCTGAGCATCTGGGAAAATCAACAGTATGCCGAGAAATCAGAAGGGTATACCTGGCTCTGAGGCAGTTTCTGAACATCTTTGTCACCTTTCCTGGCCATCAGCCAACACAGAGAATCAAAGAGGATTTCTATGCAATAGCAGGTATGTGACTGTTAAAAACCTCTGAATGCAAAGCCGCCTCCAGGCTGTATTGAATATAAGTACATCTGTGTAAAGTTAAACCTCGCCCTCAGGTTTCCCAAATGTCCTGGGTACTATAGATTGCACCCATGTACGGATCCAAGCCCCTACTGGACCAATGGAAGCAGACTATGTGAACACGAAATCTTTCCATAGCCTCAATATACAAGTATGTAGGTTTTGAGAAACCATACATTGTCAGGTGGAGGGATTTAGCACTGACTAGGACTGAACACTTTACACAGAACAACGAATGCTCTGCTAGAAGTGTGCTGTATCACTGAATCCACTCTGTGTTTAGATGATCTGTGATGGGAACTGCCTTATTACTAATGTTGAGGCAAAATGGCCAGGCTCTGTCCACGACTCCAGAATCTTCCAAGCATCCTCACTGGCACACAAGTTCACAGAAGGCAAGAGAGAATATTCTAACAACCACTTTCACGTTTATTATTGAAACTAATGAGAGATGTAGTCATCTTAACTAGGGCTGGGCGATTTGGCCTGAAATCAAAATCTCGATTAATTTGAACATTTTGACTTATGATGATTATTTTAAATTTTTTTGCCCTCATAGTTCACTGACAAGTTTTGTACAGTAGATACACTCACATGTTACAAGTAAGAGATTTTTCAATGAAGGGTGCAGTACTTGGTTTTTAAAATAATTGAAGGAAACACACACTATCTACTCTCTATATTTTTAAAGGGTAAGTAATCGAAATAATCCACCTGGAAAAATTTGATCGATTATAGCTTCTGAATGATTTCGATTAATCGACCAGCCCTAATCTTAACATCCAAGCAAGTTTTTAAAACGATTGTTTACACGTTAAGTTCAGGTTGGGTGTCTTTTGAACTGTAGTAATGTACTTTCTTTTACAGGAGACTTTAATGGAGTCCTGCTTGGGCACAGGGGTTATGCCTGCCTGCCCTACCTTTTGACCCCTTTCCCAGAACCTCAAACTGCGGCAGAGAAGGCATTTAACGCTGCCCACAGCAGAACAAGGGCACAAATTGAAAAGACCTTTGGCCAACTAAAGTCGAGGTTCGTAATTCATACACACCACATTTTCATTCGGACCGTCTTTTCAGGCTAACACATTTCTTTCTTCAGATTTGGGTGCCTGAAGAGCCTCAGAGTACGGCCAGACCGTGCATGCAATATCGTGGTTGCCTGCGCAGTCCTACACAACATTGCACACATACGCCGGGAGAGACTGCCCACACCAGTGGCGGAGGAGCAGTGGGAGGACCTTCCTGCTCCTGAAGAAGGAACCGATGGAATAAGTGTGAGGGACTTTTATAGAGACTCCTATTTCACAATCACTGGTGATGATCAAGCCCCCACCATTCTGAATTAAAAATAAAAAAAAACTCCTCCTGGAAATTGAGAATTTTCTTTATTGAAAAGTGTATAACGTATAACCAGCCAATGCAAATACAGGAAATGTCATGCAGTAATAAAAAAATAAGGCTATTATAGCGTGACATATCACCAGAAACGTAAAGTTAGAACGACCGGGAAATAATTAACTGATTAAAAAAGATGGTACTGCCCTCCTGCATACATAGACAAAACCGTACAGCTCCTATTTTACTAATTTCCCCAACGACTCATATTGGGTAGGTGTAATCCATCTCACATTTATTTAAATTTTATTATTACATTTCAGAATCAGAAAACTTTATTTATCCTGGAGGAAATTGCTCATGTCACAACTGCACACTCAGACAAGGCATAATACAGAATAAAATACCTCAATATATAATAAATATACCCAGACTAGAATATATTAAGAAGGAAATGGTAGTTTACCCGTAATAAAAGTATACTAGAGGAGAATATAGTTAAGTTAAAATTTGAACACTCCGTACAGTAAGTAGAATAAACAGTTACATCTAAGTACCTTTATCAGAAAAATGAATTGAGAAATGACAAAAATGCAGTTGTTAAGAGAGAAGAGGTATTTGGAATCGAAATGTAAGAGAAACAGAATGATGATTTGAGTAGTATTTAATTTTACTGTCGTACACACTGCATGGTCTTCCTCTAGCTCACTTTGAGTCAGAGGTTAAAGAAAGCGGGAATGAAGGCGCGAGCAGTGTGTGCCGAGTGTGTTCTGCCATTCTCTCGATTTCTGTCAGAGGCCAGACGGCCACCTTCGTTCTACCTCATACAACCACAGTGTGTGTATGTATGGAAATATCTGGTTCTGTCTATAATAACTTACTTATACCTAAATGTGTACATATGTGGCGCATGTGAATAGTCCTGTGTGAAAGTGCTTTTGTTTAAAATTACATTCTTTTTTTAGTCAAGACTGTTTCCAAATTGGGCAGAGAAAAACAGTATTTCCTTTCCTCAGGTACAAATAACACCAAATTCAAATCCTAGTAAAATACACGCTTTTCTACCTTCAGATACACAGCATGGTGTGGCGCAAAAGTTTTTCTTTCACCGCCTGCTCTATATGGATCTAGCCAGTGTTCAGAATGGGTGGCTTCACTAGTACAAACACTCGAGGATGAGTGAAACACAAACTAATGCAGCGATATGATGTTGATGGAAAGTGAAGGAGCTTTGTCAAGTTTTGTTCCTTAATCTTTTTTTATAGCACAATTGGTTAACACAGCGATGAAAGCTACATCACACGGCCATAACTCCATGTTCAACTTAGAAGATGTAGACAAAACAAGGTGAAACTGTTTATAAAGTATCTGAAAATGCAATGATGTATTTAAAAGATTTGCAGAAGTGGGCAGAGCCTTTTCTAAAGAGGGACCGGCATGGAAAAAAGCAAAAAGCCAAAATATGCTCGGCATCCATTTAAACAAAACTTTAGTGCAATATTTCATTAGACACCGTTTCAAAAGGCTTTTTGGAATTATAAGAACCTCCTAACATTGCTGGAGACCAATTCTCTTTTCCTGCACACTGCCAACATATTTTAGATTAATACATTTTTATACTTTACAATCAACACGTTACCGCACAGAATGGCAATTTAATAAAACATTCACCCTCTACACTTATATATCACTCACACCTTAATCCTACACTGCCATCTACAGGCAGGGGGTTTTAACTGCAGAAGTACTTCTAAAGGATTTTTTCCCCGCTCTCCATTCTTTAAAAAGCTGCCACTCTATCAATAAAAAATAAAATTTCAGTCATAATGCGCTCAGACAGTTTTTAAATACCTTGTGTGTAAGAATTAATACAATCTTCACTGGAAGCCAATCAATATTGGAACAGGAAAGTAAACCACGTGGGTTTAGTCCTTATTCTGGTTTAGAAGCAGATCCGCTACACTGTTCATGGGTCACTGGGCTGGTTTGGTTTTCATGATGTTCTGTGAAGTCTGAAAAACAAACAAGATAGTGGGAAGTAGACTTTATACAAAATAGGTGAGTTAGAACCAGTGAGCGTCTTTCTTTAATACATGAACACAAATGTCGCAGTCCTTTTTTTTTTTTTTGGTTATATAAAAAAGGGAAAAAAACACCTAAAGGTACTTTTACCTAGCATGTACTTTTACTATATTCAAAGCATACTAGAAGCAGAGCTGTGTATTAATTATTAATAAAAATTATTGTTATTGATTTACTCTTTGCAGAAGTGTTACTGGAGTTTAAGGGTTAAAAAACGTATGTTTTGTAGAGATACTTACTGAAAGTGTGCAGTAAACGTCATCACATCGAGTTGTGAGGTCAAGAGATGCGTATGTGTCATCCTTAGCATCAGGGTCAGCTTTCTACACAGAGGAGAGTCATGGAACATAACTCACTTTGTACAATTCTAAAAAGTACTTATCCATCTTTACAACAATAGAAAGAGTAAACAGAATCTGCTCTTCTAGAAGACATAGTTTTGGCTGTACTCCTCACACTGCCATCCACAGGCAGGGAGGTATAATTGAAGCACCTTCACTTGAAAGGGAAAAAATTCCTCACCTTGCGGTCTAGTTGGTCTGTCTTTCTGTTCTGTTTGTCCATCTGCCTCTTTCTCCTGCCCTTTATCCAAAGACTACACACATTTATGAATTAGTATTTCAGATTTGTCATTTTAAATGTTTTATTTAAAGCTTGGAGGTTTAACACAGATACAAGCCCCACTGCTTTTTGCTAGACGTGTTCTGGTGCTGCATTAGCTCTTGCTGCGGTGCACATTCTTCATACTGGATTTTATTTATAGTCTTTTATAACAGAGTATGAAAGTTGCTAGAAGTACTACTTATGTAGTGTAAATTGTACTTTTGCAGTGACAGTAAATATCAGGGACGTCGCTAGGACGGAAAGACGAGGGGGGCTTAGCCCCCAGCGTTGTAGGAAGGAATTAGCGTAGAAACTTTTCACCAAACCTTTCCTTTCACTTAAGGAAACAAGTAAAGTTAAGCAATGAACAGTTATGGGCACTTATAGGGTTCAGACCCCCCAAAAATAGACCTAACGACGTCCACGGTAACTATATTTATACTGTATTCTATTCTAATACCAATTCAGTAGTGATGTGTAGATGAAGCTTCATGAACCACTTGCAGTAAGTTTTGGCACCACTAGATGGCAGTCTTGACTTGAAGAAAAGGATTAA
>JBBIGB010224443.1:0-14312 GCA_037577075.1 Alestopetersius hilgendorfi
AGAGAGAGAGAGAGAGAGAGAGAGAGAGAGAGAGAGAGAGATAGAGAGATAGAGAGAGAGAGAGATTAAATCAAGCCCTCACATCTCATTTTAGTTTATATACATTGCAAATAATTTCACACTGGACACTGGACTGGATTTCACATTTTTCCATATTTTGAATGTTCCCTTCATATTTCTGATTCATATCATTGCAAGCCTACACTGTGAGAAAATGTAAATAATTCATAAATTAGCTGAAAGTCACACTCTTACAGAAGTATACATTTTGCATGCAGGCAAGAATACTAATACCATGTTCTGAGTTTGCACTAGCACTATTGATTTTCAAAGCTAGTCCCACTGGTTAATAAGATATTGTGTGCTGGATATTTTATGAGCCCGAAACCAACTCCAGTCAGACAGCTTTACACCCCATAGTAAGGTGTTCAACAGTGAATAGGCAAAAGTTATGCATTTCTAATTTTTTTATATTGTTTAGTCACCTGTGTGGAGAAGCCGCTGTAAACAGAAACTAATGTTGCTCCCCTGGGAGAGTCATTCTACTCATCCTCATTTTCAGATTTTGCTATATTTAACCACACTACTTTTGAAAGATATTTAAAACAAGTAGGAAAAACCCATATTGCCACAGAGATCCCGTGAAAGATAAACTCGTCTTGTGAAGAAGCAAGGCTATTGCTAATGGGGTGAAAGGTGACAGTTCTGGGGACCCACAGCTGGATGTATGAATTAATCTAAATGATGCTACTGATCACAGAGGTCTGGAGACCTGCAGAGTTTGCTAAGTTTTAAACCAATTAGCTGCCAATGAGCTGCTGTGTGACTGAGTGTGTACCAGTTCTGTGATATTGTGAAAAGAGGATTAACTGGAGCATAGTTTAATTGGTGAAATAGAAACTATAAGCAAGTAAGGCCCATCTCATTCTCACTCTTTTCTTTGCCATTGCTCATTGCACTATACAAAATACTGGAGATTACTGAAGGAATATCAGAGCAGAACTCCTAATACACACTGGACTTATGTCTTTGCTACAACATCTATGGCTCATTCAAAGCTCCTTGTGTACATTTCATGGAATAGAAGCTTTCTTTAAATCTGAGTTCATGAGTTCTAAAACTGAATAAAAAGTTGGGAACATAATTAAAGACGGGAGGTAGAGGGCTTATCTTCGCCAAAGCCTAAATAAAGAAAAAAGTCATGCAAATTTACTTTGCTGTCAAATCCCTGGATGTCAATGTGCCTCTCGTAGATATTTCTGTCTTTTACAAATTACTTTTTTTTGCATCCAGATATTACTTTCGAATAAATGAGTAAGTGTCTCAGGTTTGACTGAATGGGACAAATTTCTTTTATAAGACATCAAAGGAAATCCAATTTCTCTGTCGCAGTGAATAATAGTGTCCATTCAAAGCACTCTTTTGAAAACTGAAATGGACAAAGAGGCAGATATGAAAACTCCTCCCCCTTTACTTCTCATCATCCTATCACTCTTGAACTTTCAATCGATCCTTCGCTTTCTGCTCCTGAGTCCCTCGGGGAAAAAGGCAAAACTCCTTGGCGGCATAAATTTGATCACGTAAAGATTATGTGATTATGTAAATTATGCTTTCTCATGTACTATAAGTAAACACAATTATTTATACTCAATTCTTGTTTGAGCTATACAACCCTTGCAACATTAATAAACACACTGTAAAAAAGTGTTCTAATAATAAAAAATAGATTTTACAATTACAATTTTGAGTACAATTTTTCAAGAAAATTACAATTTTGAGTTGACTGAATGTCAGCCTGGTTACTTTTTATTTGGTATCTTAAGCACATGTCCCTTTCACCATAGTGCTTCTTTGGACAATACAACCAAATCTTTTTGTTCACCCCCAATATTTTCTAATCACCATCATTTAGACAGCCTTGGATCCTGTGTTCTTCAGTCTAATTAAGCATTATAGAAGAAGATGGGTGCTAACAGTGAGAGGGGTGCTTACAGTTGTTGCACATGTATTTTCATTATAAGATTTGTTTTTCTATCAACCATTGAAGTTAGGGTTAGGGATATTTTGAATAAAAAATCAAAATAATAAGCAATGAAGATTTTTTTGGATTGCTTTGACTGTGGAGGGGAGGACCAGGGCACTATACATTATCAAGAACTAATTATTTACATCTAATCTGTGGTTAACAGCAGCTAATGGTTCACCAGCCTGCCCTGTTTTGAGGAAGGAAATCTCAGATCCAGTGGCAGCAGCTGAGCATAATCAGTGAGGTAAAGCCCAGCGGCTGGTTGTCAACTCTTCTTCCAGCTGGGACAGAGCTAGGAAGAAGCCATCAGACTCATGGCAGAGTCTCTGAATACTGAAAAGGCTTTGATCTTTGAACCCAAACACTAACTGCCACAACATCATAAGACTGCCTGACAGGTTGCTGGCTGACAGCTACAGATACACACTTTACAGGCCAGTTTCACTCAGAGCTAAACTGCACACAGCTTCCTTGTGATGAGTTAAATGACTAAATATGTAATGAATAAAGCATTAGGTTTGTGTCACAGTACATTTCAGTTAAATGGCTGACAGTGGGTTGGCTAGAGGAGTTTTCTGAAATAGTTATGTATTAACAAACCAAACAGAGTTCTGCTAAAGTGAACCCTTTTCTTTCTGGTCATCTTGAGAAATAATGAGGTCTCCAACCATACAAAACTAAAAACATACAAAACTAACTAAAGCTACCAAGAAATTCTGGCTAGTGCCACCTTAAAAGGCATATTATAAACCCCACACTCGACAACTTTAGTGTAGAACAGCATTTATAAGACTCCATAACACCTGCATAAGTCTACTATCACACCTGACATAAATCTTCATAAAAATTGCTAAAGACCACTAGTAACAATTGTCAGTTGCCATAACAATTTCTGTTGATTAAAATAGTCTTTATGACATACGACGCTTGTTGGAATAATGCTTTATAATTCTTAATGAAGGTTTATATCCTTTGTCATAAAATTTGTTATGACATAATGTGGCCTCAGTGGTGTCCTACAGGAAAATGTTACAAAACATTTTTCATGACTGACAACAGTCTCTAAAAGAATTCAGTTACAGTCACTGAAGACAAGGACAGAAGGTGAAGGGATGTAGGGTTTAGTGAGGAGGGCTGAGATAATGGTTTAGGTTTTGCAGAACTTACAGTCGAACACAGTTCTTCTCAAGGGCAAGCTTTCAGTTCCTCCTGAGTGATTCCAAAGAGTGCGTACATGTGTGCACTGGTGTGTCTTGTTCTCCTCACTATACAAATGATCAACACAGTGGACACATGTGTTTCCATCAATAATTGGTGAATTATTTCAAGCGAAAGTAAGCCGTTCACTGGCTTCTCTCAGTGAAGGATGACGGGGTGAGGAGGAATAAAAGCAATTGGCAGCTCATGTTTCCCGAAACCAGTCTGCCTCGAAAATGGTAACCGTCTAATTTTCAGTTCCAGAAAAGTTGGTTCCAATTATACTCTGGTGCTCTGTGTGGAACGTTATGTCTTTTTTCATGAAGGCCTACCGCAAAGCCTTGCTGTAATTGTTCCTTGTGAATGACTTAATTGTTGCACCAATTACTGAAATTAATTGGGATGCCTTGCCTGAGGGTTATATCTCACTATGCATGCTAGGCTCACTCAACATGACATCTAATGCTGTGAATTGTTTTTCGCTTGATTATTCACACCATGCTCAGCAGTAAGTAGGTTCTCCGTGGGAACAAGTAGGAGTGAGGCGGAATACAAACCCTATTTCTAATTTCTTGATAGTCTCTCAGTGTCTCACCTACATGCACATATTCTTCACATTAAAGGTGACAGAAAAGGCTGATGCTATAAATCAGAGGTTTCACTCCAAACAAGCGGGAACTCACATGATTCTATTTTTTTTATTCCTGTAATCATTTATGGATAACATTATATACCTCTTGTATAGGAGGATATTTGAGGATATTTATAATATCTGAAGATTCTTCACACCTTTATGAGAACACTTTAAAGAACTGAGTGTGCGATTAGTGCACCCTTACATCATGGTCCAATTTACAGGAAACCCGTAGAGGAGTCGAAGGTTTCTTGCTATAAGAAAACTGTATAAATATGCAGATTATAAAATCTTTCTGCAGGTATTTGATTATGTGTATGTAGACACATTGTTGTTCTTGCTTGAAAAATGTCAGATGAGGAAAGGTTGGAGGATAGAATCAAGTGTCAGAAGTAAATTTTCATGATCTGTTTTTTTACCCACTTCTTTTTCTTCTGAATTAAATCAGCACCTGGGCTGCTCACATTTCTCCTGTTTGACCTTTACCATTGTATTTTAGAGCAAAAGGATCCCCAATAGAGAACTAACAACTTAGCTGACAGAAGCTGAATTTACTAAAAAGTTCTGTTGTGCTTCTATAAGTCATTCAGTATTCGAGAGGTTTTTTTGACCTGATCATTGTTCACCCCTCAGGGTGGTTTTTGATATGTCTACTTCTCCTTGAGTCATTATATAATTGAGGAAAAAAATACATTTTTACACAGAGGATGCCTTTAGGCTATTCCACCCACCTCTCTGGCACAAGGTTAGAGGCTGATAAAATGTGAATATCCTACTCTTTTGAGAGAAACAGAGATAACACTGTGTCTGGAGCTGAGATTTTCTAGTTGAGAGGGAGAATGTAATCCATAGTGTGTTGCCGAGGCAGAGTAAAGAAAAACATCACCTGATAAAACACACTGAGGAGGTTTTTCTCTGAGCCAGTGGTTTCTCATTGTTTTTCAGAAAAGAATCAGTTCAAGACCTCACACATGAAAAGATATGCAAAAACATCAGACAAGAAATCTAGATTTCAGTAATGCAACCACACTGTAAGGAACTGAACAGTGATTTGGCTGCTATCCAGATAGAATTATAAGCTACAGTCTCATTCCTGAGTCATTCACAGCTCTGTACCTGGTTAATACACCAAAATGCACTGCTTAATTAGCTCCTAATGAGGGTCTATTAACACTATTTTTTTTTCAGCACTTCACAAGAGAGCAGCCAATGGGAGAAAGGCATACACACGCTGGCCATCTCACATAGTGGAAATGAAGAAAAGGATTTTCAGTCAATTTTGTGCCATGAGTTATTTGGCAGGACTATGTATAGAGCAAGAAGATCTTGTGTATGAGCAAAACAGGCTCATGTTTTGTGTTTATCTTTTGCTGCAAATCCGACTGCTGGCTGTAGAGAAAATGGATTTACCCCAGGGCTGTAAATAGCTTCAAGCAAATCTAGAAGACATAGACTCATATGTCCGCTCATGGGAAACCTATTAAAAATACTGCTTTACAGAGGCACCATCCTTTACTTCGTTTTTTAATAGTGCACTATAGTTCAGTTGGAGGGGGGGCAATGAATATGGCCAGTAGTGCACAAATTTTATTTGTAGCATGATAAGTTAAGTAATAGCTGTTATGTTGTGCACTCTACATATATTGACCATGATACAAGTACATAAGCAACACACTCAAGAAGCCAGAGACACTATAGCAACAGTGTAATAATACCCTAGCAACCACCTCAAAGACCATATCACCTAACTAGCAGCCCCATGGGATACCACAGAAACCATCTGACCACACCCAAGCAACTACTAAGGATACCATAGCACCTACCTTGCAACCCGAACAACTACATCTAGCAATGTCATAGCAACCACCTAATTATCATGAAATTTCAATCTGCTGTGATAAAAAAAAGCGGCACATACCTGAGCCGTACCCATGTTTTCACAATTCTCCTCAATGGCAGAACTGAAAGTGAGCTGCAGCTGAGCTAATTGATCATTGTTGCCGATGTTTCTTTACTCTCTCCACAAAAATATAATACAAACTAACAACTGGGGGTTCAACGAAGTATGAGCACGACTCACAGCATGTGTTGGGCTGAACATGACTTTCAGTGTGAAGCTATCACATTTATCTTTAATGCTGTAAGACACAGTACTGGTAGTAGCTGGTGGCCCTGTGGTTAGGGCGTTCACTCTGTGGTCAGGAAGTTGTGGGTTTGACTCCCAAGACTGCTTCTGAGGTACCCTTGAGCAAGGTACCGTCCCCACACACTGCTCCCCGGCTGTGTACCTGGCTGCCCGCTGCTTCACTTTGTGAATTGGTTAAATGCAGAGGAAACGTTTGTGCTGTTCACACTGTGTGCTGTGGTGTGTTCACGTATGACAGAATGGTCACTTTTAAATGCGAAGCTGCCCCAGATCACTGCTATCAATTTAGCTCGGTTAGACATTTGTCACGGGGCTAAACAACGCTGAAGAAAAATGTAAAAACGCAAACAAAATGATAAATAATAAAAGACCACACTAACAAAAGCAGCTCTGACAGAAAAAAAAACTTTCTGCTGGTACGACTTCATGAACATGGTTTTGGGAAAATGACTGATATAAACTGTGTGGAAAGAATTGTGCTGTCAGCGCACCGGAAACAGCCTTACCAGGCTAAGATAGACTGGCAAATTAAAGCGTGCTGCAAGTTCTGTGGCACCACAGCATCGTTTAGATACAGCACGGTTCCTGTATGCCTGTGAAAAAGTGCCTTTATTCACGCTCATCCTTGCACTCCTTTAAGATAGCTGGAGGTTAAGACTGACAAGAGTAATTTAGCGCTGAGCACATTTACTTTAGCAGGAAAGTTTGCTCTCCAATTATAGCAAGTCTCTCTTTCCAGTCCCTTGTCTGTTCTTTGCCATTCGACTTATTAGCTTGAGGTAAATCAACTCTGACTCGGTGTCTCACGAATTTTCACAGAACAGGGCTTGAAAAGTGCTTGTCACAATGAGCTCCTTCATGGTCCTTCAAACACAGAACAGATTTAGAGCATGACGCAATGGTACCTTGATTAAGGCACATCATATGGATGTAAATGTTGTTCAAAATGTGTGAATTTTAATGCAAAATTGTTTATATGCTGGTTTGTTTTAGTTATTTTTGTGCTTGTTTTGTGTGTGCAAGGTGTAAACATAAATGCTTTAACACCCAGGATGTGGTAACAACTCATTATTATCTATTAATAATCCACACCTTCTACCTTGCTTCTTTATGTCAGAGTCTCTGCAGTACAGCGCCGTAGTGTCGTCCCTGTCAAGCCATCTGTCAAGCCTTCTGTAATGGTAGAAATGATGCAGCAAGCATCCGTGACGAAACCTTGATTTCTCAATGATAGTAATCTTCTGGTATCCCAGTTACCACATATATACAGTGTGTATCAGGTGGTTAATAGCAGGATTGCACAACACGGTACTTTTGATCTGCGTTAATTGACCTGGTGGGCTGTTTAATGAGGGCTGGCGGCATATCAGCCCGAGCCGTCGACCCTCTTGTCAACACTCACTAATTAGATGCAAACCCTAACTGACATCACGTGCCTAACCATGGCAACGTGTTGCCTTGCTGCCTTGCTCTCCAAAAAAACCACACCTGTCACAGTAAGAGAGCCCTTACTGAACTTAAAAGAGTACAATTTTCTCTGTACCACAGAATTACAGCTATATGGACAAAACCTAGGCTGCAAGAAGGTGCTGCTGTTTTAGCTATGCTACATGTTTAATGTATAACAGCATATGTGTTAGAAATCATTTAAGCGAGTCTCCTGAAATGGAATTTAAGAGGTGTCAGAAGTAACATCTGCATATTTAATTACGGCCATTTATGGAGGATATATGATGATGTAAAGCAAATTAGTACTGAACTGAAATGAACTTAGCTTAACATCAGAATTACTACAATATTATCAATCCATCCATCATCTGATCGCTTATTCTCAACAAGGGTCATGTGGGATCCCGAAGCAGTGATACTACTGCACCATGATGCCTCACATTATAAGATAGATAGATAGATAGATACTTTATTACTTCAGAATTACTACAATATTATTAATCTGTCCATCAATCAGCTGATCGCTTATTCTTAAGTGTTGTGTGGGATGTTGGAGCACTGCTACATGCTACCACTGCGTCATGGTGCCTCACAGTATTCTCAATATTATTTATGATTTACATGCTGGTGGTTTCAGAAAGATAATAAATGAGATATTCCTGCACTGTAGACTATTAGACCCCTTATTACTATCACCTCTACAGTACAGAAGTTGACATGATCCTCTACAGTGAGCCCTCTCACATGAAACCATTCAGTTTACATTTCAGCAACTGAATTTTAGAAATAAAATTTCCTCATAGGCAAGTGTGTGATTTGAATGTGGAGCTGGTTTAATAAGCTTCTAGCTGCATTACCTTTGTGGCTCCAGGACAAAAATATGATGCAGTGATGCACATCATTAGTCTGTGTTTTGCCATTGTTAAGGCATGTTTTGTCTCCAAATTATAAAGCAAAGTAGAGCTGGGTTAGCACAGTATTAAATTGTGCGTCAGTAGGGGGAACAAAAATGTAACATAATGATTGCCCCCTTAGCCAGTCTTCCTTTAATGTGTCCGAACTTCACAGATTAAAGGCTTTTTTATACTGTTTGCAGCCTGAATAAAAAGTTTGTTAATGTTCTCAGTTTCTTCATTTTATACAACTTCACTTCTTTTAGCAATAATTACATAGAATTAGTAACTGAAAATAACAGATTTTTCTGATAGTGTATGAAGAAATTAAGCATGTATAGTATGATGGAAAAAATAATATTCATATAATTTTTTTCCCACAGTGTTCCCTGACAATGATACCTCCCCATATGTGAGTCGCACAACAAGCATCATAACACAGATTTCAGGTCTGACATCTGAACTGTCACCTTCCAATCTGTTGTAAAACTCCCAGTATACACTAGGGCTGTAACGGTACATGTATTCATATTGAACCGTCACGGTACATGAGTCACGGTTCGGTACATGATGTCTTTCGGAGAATACACGGTACAACGGAGAAGATGTGATTGAAGTAATACGGAATCACAGAGGGACCAAAAAGCACATTATGAAAATATAAGCAAGAGCGTGTGTTTACTGGTTACTGGAAAACAAACCAAGCCTCATTCTTTAGAACTTTTTGTTTCTTAACTTTGCTGTATCGTGAACCGTACCGAACCGGGACCCCAAAACCGAGGTACGTACCGAACCGTGACATCTGCGTACCATTACACCCCTAGTATAGTAGTGAATAGTAGTGAATTTTTTTATTCTGTTACCACTACTGACCAGCCCGGTCTTACAAGTTTTCATAAAGCCATCATGATATACAATGTAATCAAAATACGAGCAGAGATCACGCTTTAGGGCTTTATTTCATGCTAAGACGCTTCACTTTTTCATGCTAGGACAGCGGTTCACTACCCTGTGTATAATAATGCGCACTGAGTAACATTGGCAGTATCAGCAGTAGGAGAGAAATAATGAGTTGATCCCTTATCATTTTGTTTGCAAAGTGGTTGAAACAGATTGAAATGTCAAGAGACGAGGAAAGTCCCTAACCCTAACACTAACCCTAGCCCTAACCCTAACAGTCACCAGTAGCGCAGATACACACTGCACATCAAAATACATAGGGTAGTGAAGCATTGTCCTAGCATGAAAAGAAGCGTGATGGCAGCATGTATTTTGATTACATTGTATATTGTGATGGCTGCATTAAACGTCATGAGATCGGGTTGCTACTGAACCGCGCAGTGTGTAAAATATGTATTGAAAAGCACTGCCAGTAGAATGGGAAACACATGCACATGAGTGTAAGAACACCATGCCCAATGCCAAGCATCAGCTAGAGGGTTATAAAGCCCCCAGTGTTGCAATGGGCTGTGGAGCAGTGTAGCTGCATAGTCTAGAATACTGAAGCTAAATCCCAAACCACTGGTATACTAATCATCAGAGAACATCAGTACTCACATCAGTAATGTCTCACATGGCTGTATGTAATCAAATCATCACAGCACTGTTTTTTTCCTCTTTTGCTTTACAGTGCAGCAATATGGTCAAAATATTTTTACTGTTATCACGAGATTTCAAAATATGGACAAATGAAATGCACAGAAGACCTAGGTTATGTCAGAGCATGATCAAAACATTTAAATAAAAAAAAACTGGTAAACATCTGTGATTTGACACAAAAGATTATAATATCCTATTTATTATAATCTGAGTTATAAAGGCAGAATAAATCGTAATCGTAAATCTCATCTTCCTATAAAATCCTCTCTTATTAAAGCGGAACAGAAGGCATTCATGTTTTGACTGACAGATGTGAGAAGACCTGCAGCTTGCAATTTTTTCTCTTCCTTTTTACTTTTATCAAATTCAAATTCTTCATCTGCCAACAACATACAGTGTGCTATAACATTACCTGAAACCACCTAGAAAACAGTGAAGTGTTGAATTGTTTGAGAGAAGCCACTGTAACATCAGACATCAGACACATCTCAGCTTCAAACGGTACACACCTTCTCTTTTGAACCAAAGAGCTAATCAGAAAATAATCTGTTCTTCGCATGTTCTCAGTTTTCAGTCCATCTGTGTAGTTGCTATACACTATAGCAAGTGCTGACAGCCCCCCTAATCATTTTTAGAGTTCAGGCACCAAAGGCACATGAAGTTATTCTGCACAGATGACCTATATTTCAGCCAGTCTGGCAAACCATGACCTTAAAACCCTTTAGGGTGTAGGAGTGGTGGTTTTGCATGTGTGTGCTATTAATTCTCCTTAGCATACCAACATCAAAACTTCTGGGCTTCTTCCATCACTCATGCTAGTAGGGCTTATTTTCTAGTGCACCACTTCAAGCATGCACACATATAGAGGAAGTAATTCATTACTTTAATTCCAGTTACATATACCTATAAGTACATGAGAACTTTCTGTGTAAGTTATTCTACATTTGCCATAGATTATTTGGATCAACATATTAAAATTAGAGAAGTTATTATTTGGTAGCCATTACAGAGTAACATAGTCTTTACTTGCTTATACTTGACCAGATAACTGATCCTAGCTATATAGCTACTGTATTTTTCTGCTGCTTTGTTTTCCTATTATTATTTTCGATGTGATGAAGGCTGTGATATACTTGCTGTTAAGTACCACCCCTGTTCTGATACCACCAGGATTTGAGGATGAATGCTAGCACATGCTGCCTCAGAGTCACATGAAGCACTACGATGTCTTTATTAACTGCCGCCAGCACAATGTCACCCATGTTCATCGCTTTGGATGAGAGCACCTGCCAAATGCTGTAAATGCAAATGTAAGTGTAATTAGACAGTTCAATGCGCTTGGAGGAGAGTGTCTCCACTGGCAAGAATTGTGCTGGGTGATCGTGGAAGAGGGACGGCCATCTTGTCCACTATGATAGAGCAAATCCAGTTGTGCTCTTGGATTCCCGGCCATGGGTGGCTGTGTCACCACCAGGGATCAAAACCACTATCTCCGGATTATAGGGCCAACAATTGGGAGCCCCTTCATAGTTTCTTTTGCTAACAATGTGTTACACTGCCACCACTGGTGTTTCTAAAGGTGGCTGTGTCTAGAAATAACAAAAATCCTCCTCCTCCTCCATGAACCAAAAACCTATTTTGTGATGCCATCTTCCCATCTGTCCCAGTACTAGATGAAATGAGAGATCTGCTCCCCAACGAGAGAAGTGTTTGCTAGCCAGGAGGTCTTTTGTAGAGGGAATTCACTGCATTCTGACCCCAAAATGACTGATTACTTAGAGCAGTCCAGCAATACTTCGAATTCTGTGCTTGTTTGTGTTTATAAAATCTCAGGGTTTTTTGTGTAATGTTCACCTGATGAACACAGCAGAGAAGGCCAGACAGGTAAATAGGCCAGACCTGTATAGCATTGATGAACTTTCAGGCTTAAGTCCTCAACAGTAAACTTCAAATCTGATGATGCTGAAGTGAATCAGCTGTCCATTCACCTCTCCTCAATTCCTCTATGTTCCCACAGAGTACACTAGGATTGGTAGGAGAAGACAGGGGAGCAGTAAAAGCTTCCTGACACAGCTATAGCATCTTATTTAATGTAAGCACTTTGTCAAACCAGCAGCATAATAATACAATATAAGCATAATAACAGCAAGATGCCTCTCTGCTTTTTCTGTAATTTAGGGAACGTATTTGCAGAAGGCTAGTAGAACTGGAGTATGCAGTTGTGAAGCCAATTATAGCTTAAAAAACAAAGAAAAGAACTTTAACCAGTGCAGGTATTTCCGAACAGTAATGACATGATATGTTTAGCTCCAACCTCCATCAACACTAGAGTGGTTTAAGGAGAAACATTTAAATGTGTCGGAATGGCCTAGTCAAAGTCCAGACCTCAGTCCAACTGAGAATCTGTGGTCAGATTTAAAGATTGCTGTTAACAAGTGAAAACCATCAAACATGAAGGAGCTGGAGTAGTTTTGCCTCGAGGAATGGACAAAAATCCCAGTGGCAAGATGTGGCAAGATCAAAGTGACTTGCAGCTGTAACTACAAAGCACTGACTTCTTCAAAGTTGTAGGCATGTTCTGTAAATGAAATGGTACAAACTCTCAAACAATCCATTTTAGTTCCAGGTTGTGAGGGAACAAAACATAAAAAATGCCTGGGGGGGTCGAAAACTTTGCAAGGCACTGTATATGTATTCCCCAGATCCCAATCCGACTGAGAGTCTATAAGATGTGATGGAACAAGTCCGGTCCAACTTACAGGACTTAAAGACTTAAAAGTATCTGCTGCTAACATCTTAGAACCAGATACCATAGCACTCCTTCAGAGGTGTTGTCGAGTCCATGGCTCAGTTGGTTTTGGCAGTAGAAGCAATGGAAATTTAGGCAGATAGTCATAATTGACTCTTTTCTGTTTTAAAACAAAGAAAAATTGAAAGCAGTCATAAAATTAGGAAAAATCGTTGATAAACTGATAAAACAAAACATAACCTGAGTGTTAACTCATAGTTGAATAATTGTAATAATTTCATTTGCATTCAAATGAATAATAACTGGACACTCTTTCTTAGGTTTCTCAGTAGTGTGGTTTTCCCACTCTTGCATCCACACCACTATGCTTTTTAATCCTCTCAGATAGTGCAACCTTATACTGCAGTAGCCCCCTGGTTGAAGTGTAACGGATGCTTGACAATTGGATTTTGAATGTATTTCTCCACAGAGTTAAAACTGGAGACTTTTCAAAATACTCTGGCATTCCCTCTACAATTTCATCATTTTAGGGCTTTTAGCGACAAAGAAGCTCTTTGCGTTCTGTCTTCTCCATCTCTGTGGACAGCCCTCCAGACTTCTCCATATACACAAGAGCTAAATGACTGCCAGTGTCTTCAAACCCCAGAGCGATACACCAGTTCTAATTACAACAAAAGACAAGGAAACAGCAAACACTGAAATATACCAGCAGTGGCAGTTCTACACTGAATTGCTCCACGGGCAAGACTCCCTCCGTGAATCTCAAAACACAACTTAAAAAAACCCAAAACAGTTCAAAGCACAACAACGCTTAACAAAATGGAAAAGCTAGGGCAACACTGCTTGTTCAGTGTTGTCAACACTTGACAGTTCAGTCCTCAGGACTTTTTAAAGTAATCTGCTATTTCTCCTGTCATTCAGCTTCTCTCCCTCACTCGTGCGCCGCTTAGCGTCAGTAGTTAAGGGGCGGGGCTTCAGCAGTTCGATCTGTGATTATAAAAAAGAAGTGCGTGTGTCCAGTAAGTGAGGAGCGGACGTTCCTTAATTTAGTCTCCAAGCAGAAAGAACCTAGAAGGTCTGAGAGAGTCCAGGTAGAGTCTCTGTCGAGCTGCACAGCTCCAGAAATTAGTGACGCTGTGGAAGATGTACCTGAGGGCGGCCGCGATGTAGTGAGGGTTGATCAGCAGACTGACTCTCTCGAACATGGTCTCTAAGAGCATCGCTGAGCATTCTATTGAAACAGCACAATTACGTCTACCAAACCAGCTTCCTGACAGTGATAAGGAGCGCGACTCTCTCCTGCACAGGGTCGCTAAGGATATTGTTGAGCATGCTATAGAAAAAGTAGTATCGGAGCTGCAGAAAGAGTGAAATTAAGTTGTCCCCCGAAGAGGGGGGGTGGTGGTGGGCCAGGAACGTGGTTTTGTAGACGTAATTGTGCTGTTTAAAATTGGCGGTTTAAAACTTTAAAATGTGTCTCTAGTGCTCATTGGGATACAGCATGGGTGTAAGAGATAAGATTAACCTTATGTTTAAATATATTGTAGCGAGCTGGCCCTCTAGGGGTGAACTTGGGGGTTCATGTGGGGACACTGGGGTGGCGTGATGTGAAAGGGAGG
>JBBIGB010225481.1:0-14299 GCA_037577075.1 Alestopetersius hilgendorfi
CACACACACACACACACACACACACACACACACACACACACACACACACACACACACACACACACACACACATTTCTGCATCAAGCATGTATTACTACACTGCAACTCAGATGAACCTGTTATAAAATATGGCCTTATCTGTATGAGGCATACCCAATACTGGAAAGAGAATCGATTCTCTTAGTTGTTTGGTGGAATTTGAATGGAATTAACCAGTACTTTAACGCTTGTTTGATCCCTGTTAATCTACACATCTGGACTAGAGTTTAAACAGGAAAACATATCTGCTCTGATATACTGTCTGAACCAAACCAAACCAAATAGTATAAGGAAAAAACTTCCCCACTTTTCTGTGTCAGTCAATGCAACATGGTTTGTGTACTTCTGAACCATTTCTAGTCTGAACCAAGTCAAATTAAGTGGAAAAAGGGGGAAAATGGGTGTACAAGATGTTGATCAGGCAGTGAAACCATGCTGACTGTGTGTGTGTTTGTGTCGTAGACTGAAAGGCAGCCTGGAGAGTAAGCCTCTCGGTGGTTCCACAGTCAATACAGTGACATCCGTGCAGCTCCAGTTTGGTAAAGAGAGAGTGCAGTGTTCTGCTCAGGTCATAGGTAAGACTTCTCCCTCCTAGATCGTCTGTTTTAAAAACTGCACCAGTTCTAGAAACACTTGGGCAATTCCAGTAGCTGCTGTGTCTCTAGATGATGATTTTTGCTCTGCTTTTGTGTTCGACGTGTTAGTAAAATCTGGTCAAAAAATGAAAGTATTTCATTACATTTGAAATATTCAGTAAATATGTTAAATACAATTATGAATAGATCAGATTTAATAGTTTGGCCAAAATAGTGTTACACACCCCTTTACGTTTAGCAGGAATGGGTGGGAGTAAACTGTAAAGGTTGAATCGGTAGATGTATGCAAATAAGTTCCTGTGATATCACACAAACAATGACAGTTATTGTATAACTATACTTCCCATACATGGGCACCGGAACAATTACATCAGTTTCAAAATCACCGTTTTTTAACCGGACAACGGCCGCACCTCCCCCGACATGTACACAGATGCGCCGCCCCCACACATTAAAAATGTTTCCGGCGCCCTGTTTCCATATACAGAATAGACAATACGGACTAGGGAGTTAATTGTACATATTTTAAGATTTGAGGTGTTAAATTTGAACGCATGTGAGGCCATTTGGTTTTATATGATGCATTAAAAAGTTGACTCATCAACTCTAAAACCGGCTGGCAAAATAGGAGATCAATACAAACAAAAAGGTAAGATGTTAGATAAAACACATTAATTACAGATAGTTAAAAACAACAGTAGTTAATAATAAACTTTGTTTATTAAATAGGATTCCAAAGCAGTTTACAATATCATCTTTGAAAGGACTGTCTCTCAGACTGTACTAAGGCCAAGTATGCTGTGTCTTTATGGACAAAATACAAGAAATCTCCTGTTGCATAAGCTCCAGAGAGCCCCATAGGGTTGTGGGCGGACTGAGTCTGCTGCTGACCTTTTCCTCCAGCCATGAGACAGCCGAGATAAAGAGCATTAGGCCGTGTAGGGAGCCATTAGCCCCAAACATAAGGGCACGTGTAGCCACTGCAAGGTGCAGGGCATGCAGATGCACTAAAGACCCAGCTAATGAACCCTTTTAGGATCCGGCTCTGCTGTGCAGTCCACTAATGAGACAGAAGATGAGCATACACCTGTAGGGGTCAAATATGTTTCAACTCTCAGTCTGTTTTATTGTTTGTTCACAGATGACGAAGCGTTTGAGCTCTGCCTGGGCCTATACACTCTGCTGGAACTCAAAGTAAGCCTTTGGTTTTAATTTCCTTCGTTGTCTCCACTCTTTTCTGGTATTCACATCTCCCAAGAGCAGCATGTACTGCAGGCAAAGAGTGAATCGCCTTTGAAGGCTTTGGTTTTCTGAAGCTGGGATATATCCACTACAACCAGATAGTATCTACATTGCTCTTCTGTTGCAAAATGGAAAACTAACCTCCACACTCGGTTACGCGTCAGGCTTAATCCGTCCAAACTGTGATTTGATTATAAACATCAAAGCGGCACTCTAAAGACTGACTTAACAGTCTGGAGTGTTTGCCAATGGAAAAACTAAGATAAGGCAGGGTAATTGAGTCCAGTTTTCATTGGAAGCAAACTTTAATCCTGACATTTCCTCTGGAATGACCACAGATTGACTGATTTTATCTTCTGAAAAACATACACAGAGAGCAAGTCTTATGTGTATATATGGATCTGGGCACTGTTTGAGATAATATTGTAATATTTTGGTTAAAACTCTAATTTTTATAAGCTCCCCCTTAGCCCCGTAGTCAACCAGCCCAATTCGTCTTTTTTCGTAGGTAACCGTAACATTTTTGTGTAAATTATAGGCTGATACTTTGCTTAAAGCTTTATCACTACAGAAAATCTGCACATTCTGAAATTAAATTCAGTACGGCTGAAATGTCCTTGCCTTCATGATGGCACTGATGGTTGCAGGGCCTAAGGGATATCAGCTACAGTTTTTATACCATTATGTGACTGCATCTGAATGACTCAATTGGGAATTTAAATTCATTTCCAGCATGGTTACCAAGTGTTCAAAGTAGCCCAAAAATAGATATGTTCTTAAAAAAGGGAGGATTGGGGGATGGAAACAGTTTCATTCTTAGATGAAATGAGGCTCTGAAGCCAGATGAGCAGGAACGCGAACTAATGTGTCTGGGGTTACAGAGTATAGTCATTACTGTTACTCACATTTACACCCACACAGAGAATTGGACATTATTCATCTTAGATTCACTCTGAACATATAGAAGCAGTGATTCACTGAGAATGGAAAGAAATGCAAAGAAAGGAGAAAGAGTTTCCACCACACCAAAAAGCATCCTCAACTTTGCACTTATTGTAAACATGATATTAACCTTATTATTTTTACTTTTTTGCTTAACATAATGTGCTCAGGACTCCATGTAATTACAGAAAAAATAAGATGCTGCTTCTGTTTTAGCATTTGTGCAGAACATCTTCCAAATACCTCACTGCATCATTTGCACTAGACATTCTATTAATATTAATACTGTATTATTACCTTTCCATACTGTGTGGAAAAAACATTATTTTCTAAATATTGCACCTATTTTCAAAATTTTTACATATACATTACTTTCCCATATATATATTTATATATACATAGATATTCAATTGTCAAATGTTTACTTTTTAAATCTTAGGAACACAAGCCTAAGAATTTCATTACAGTAATGATGCTACATTGTTATCTGTATATGACAATTAAACTTGAAACTTGAAAACTTGAAATGTACCAATTTGACATTTTTTAGTCATATTTTGGAGTAGCTCCCAAACCAAGACCCCGGCCCTGCACATTTGAGTGTTTTCCCCTTTGTAGTTGAACTGGATGGTTTACAGCACTAGAATAAGCAAAGGCAGAGCAGGGAGATACTGATCAAGGTGCACCTGTTGGTCACCATATTGACAGAAGATCAAGAGTTCAGCCCCTGGCAATTCCACTGCCATCTGTGGCCAAGAACCCAGGGAGGATGCCCTTGCTCTCCCGCTTACCGCTGACAAGCTAACAGGGTTTAACAGAGTGTATCCCATAGCTTCAGATACTCAAACTGCAGTTTTTCCAGCTTGTCACATTTATCATTTTTCTTTAGTCCATGAGTGTGAAGGTAGTCCCAAATATTACCAAATATGTTAAGAGTATTTAATTGTTCCAGTATTCTCTTGCCTAGTTTTCCAGCAAACCCTACACCTCTGCTATAGACAAAAGTCATGCTTTTGCCTGTTAAATGGGACAGTCAGGTTTGAGTTTGGTGCTCAAGCATAGTTTGAGATCACACTAGATGTAAACGCTGCCTGATGTAAGTCCAGCTGAACTGGGCCCAATTCTTTACACCTGCTTGAGTGTGATATAGCGAGTACACTGGCCAAGCAAACTGGGCTTTCAGGGTCAAATGTGCTCAGCACAGATCACCTAGTGTAAGTACAACCTTAGTTGAGAAAAGATCGTTAAGCACAGTGCCTTGCGATCTAAAGTGAACTGAAGAGTTTTTGCTCTCCCACTACTTTTTGAATCATACTCAAGTCAGCTACTTTCTTCTCGAACCATCATTTCATTAAAGTAACACAATGTTTATTGTAGCATGGTTTTAGGCTGCTCTGCCTAAAAAGCTGCAAATATGTAGTCAAAATGGCAACTTTATTCCTGTGTCGTAACACACTGACAACAGCTACTGATAACGGTGCTGTCCTTTGTTGTTTACAGTGCTGTGTTGACCTGAATGCCAGAGTGCTCCGGTTCCACAGCACAGGGGAGGAACTTCCCTTCTTGGAGACACCCACCTGCAGCCAGTGCCATCTACATGATGACAACAAGAACCTGTGACCTCTGACCTCTCCGTTTATCAAGACCAAATCTGGGGGGGGGTCCATAGAAAGTATTTGTGGAAGGAGCCTGAATCAGAGTGTGTTTGGACTATAGCCTCGCTCAGTGTCCTCACAAGGCCAGAACAACTCAGCCCTTCCTGATCTGCCCCTCCCTTCTCCCCACCCTGTTTTTGTGTTGTTTTCTGTGTCATTCACCACAGTTTTACGAGTCATCATAAAATGTTTCCCCCTTTTATTGAATACACCTTGATTTTGTGGAACAAATGTAGGTGATGAAGGAAGGCCGATTGATATGGGTCGATTAAATTGCTTCTAATCAGACCAAGTATAATCACAATGGCACATCCAAGACAGTAGATAGATAAGTCAACGTGACACATATATCGTTGTGATTTGTTGTTTTAAAAATTTACATGAATTAAATTATGATTTGAAAATGAAGAGCAAAATAATGTCTGTACTAGGAAGCTAGCACAAACAAGCTAGCACTTTTAAGCTAGCAACAAAGTAAACTAATAATTGGACACTCTAATCACTAAACACGTATTATTATTTGAGAAAAAAAGGTCAAAACTCTGAACAAAATCAAGAGTAAAGCTACATGTAAAGCTCTGTGTCTTCAAATCTTTTACCCACAGAAACATGCATAGAAGAGCATTCTTAGTACCCTGGACTTCTGTTAATCCTTACAAATGTTAATTGAGCCCTTGGGCTGGCTCTCAACTCTGTATGTATGTCAGATGTACCAAAACATTCCAGATGCAAGATTTTGTAGATGTATATCCCTCTTTTTTAACAGATTTTTTGAATTTTTGAAGTCTAGAAGATGGGGCCTTGTGTTTGATTTGTGTTGCTAGCATTTCTTGGAGGCTTTTGTGTTTTCTACTAGTTTGTGTTGAACACATGTATGTAGGAAAACAACTAAATCTGGTCCATCACTTCTTAGTTCAAGTTTCTATTCAGCGCTACCAAACTCCAGGCTTGCCTGCCTTTGCTCACTTCACCTTTAGGAGAGGGACAACAGCACTTCAGGCTGCCCTCCAGAACAAGGCCTCACTAGGTTTCCATTCACTCTTGAGCACCTACTCTGTCTTAGTTTTGGTCAGAAATCTGCCTGGTGCAGCTTCCCATGGTTTAGATCTACAGGGACTAAGACTAAGATTTCACGCGGGCTGATTTGGTTTCTACACTCCACACCACTGTGATGGGGAGAATGCGTCAAACTGAAAGGGCGCCTGCGTCTCCCATGCTGCCCACACACCACTTGCCCTTGATCCCCTGTGAATGGTGTGAGTAACCGTGAGGACAGTACACAATGCTCAATCTGCTAAATCATCTGGCCTCTGTCACTTCCAGCGCTGCCGCAGATCTCTCATCAGAGGTCACTCGCGCTTAGGTTCGCTTTGCTTTTGTGTCTGCCTCTGACGTACTGCGGTTCTTTGTATGCTGTGAAGGAAGAAAAATTGATGTATGAAAGAGTTTATTTTTGGTGTGTTTTTTTCTTTTCTCTGAACTGTATTTTCTCTGCCTAATAAAATATGTATTCTGGCTATAAATGTGTCCACTGATTTCGCCCCAAAAACTCCATAATTCTTACCAATATACTACATGGGCGTTGTTAGGTCTATTTTGGGGGGTCTAAATACATAATAATTATACTATTTTAAAATTATATATCCAAACATTTCATACAAGATATCACTGAGCGGAGATACGCACTTTACAAATAGAAACAAGGTTATGAATTGAAATGAAAAATAATAAGTCTATCATTATTTAATTAAAATTATATACTGGCTGTTGAAGCTGCTGTAGGTAGAAGGCGGGCATTAGGACCCAGGCGGAGCTACACGGCGCTTTTTGTTAGCGAGTAGCAACCGGAGCCCGTTTAGTAATATTTCTCTGGTAGCGCCGTTTGTACTCAGTTCAACAGAACAATAATATTAGTGTCCATAACTGTTCACTGCTTAACTTTACTTGTTTCCTTAAGTGAAAGGAAAGGTTTGGTGAACAGTTTTCAGCCCTTTATACACGCTAATTCCTTCCTACAAGCCTGGGGGCTAAGCCACCCTTGTCGTTCCATCCTAGTGACATCCCTGAAATACAGTACATTCAAAAAGTAGTCTGTTTTTTATAATAATAATTCATACCAAAGAGCAATGCCAGCTGCTCTTTACACTGTTTGAACAATTACATATGAATAAATCAAATGAATTAACACAAACTGAAGTCTGAAATCTCATATATGATTATAGCTAAGAATGTATTTTGTCTTTATCATATCAGCCATCAATGAAATGGAATGCTTCAGTTGGGTCAAAAACAAAAAGACCGTCCCAAATCAGTCACAAATCACAATCAGTGCTGTTTTTTACATATTCACCTCAAGCCATTGTGGCATAGTGGTCATAACTGTGTGCCAGTGATGTGATGTGATCTCACCAAGGGTGGGTAAGATGCTATTTAAAGTCATTTCATGTGGCAGTGGAGAGTAAGCAGATGTTCCCACAGCTACTGAGAGCTGAGGGCCCTGCATCTGCTGACCCTGTCCCACGCACACTACACACTGCCTCCTTTGGGAACAGACCATCACCCTTTGCTGGGTTGCCAAGTCTTCAGGAGCTTTTCACATAAAGTGTAATGAAAAGCATACAAAATGAGTTTACCGAGACAAAATAAACCACCATTTGCAAGGAATTACATTTGCCTTATTTGTAACTTCCTCACCACTGATTGACACGGCAGCTATGTCCAACAGAAGGTTAGACATTATTTCAACAAAATTATTACAGAGGAAACTACTTCAGTATACAATAGAAGGCCATTCATTTTGCAGTTATTACAGTGAGATTGCAGATTCATACTGGATTAGCATCTTAGATGTCTAAAGTGTTTATGGAAATTTGAGTACCTCCCCAATAAAAAGTAATCCAGCTCAAACAGGATTAAGGCATATCTAATTTAAAGTACTTTTTCAAGAACACTTCTGTGACCACTAGAGCAATAAACTCCACAGACTTCAACAAACATTCATCTAAACACAAATCTGCTGTTTCCTTAGACCACTCTTCTTTAGACGATTCTTCAGTCTCTCTGTGTAAGACCGACTTGTCTTTAACAAATTTATTTGTGCAGTGGCTTCAGACAATCACCTTTAATCAGGATAATGTTGTATAACATGCTGTTCTGATACTGTATGGTGCTGATAGCCTAGAGCAGGATGCCAGTCTTCACCTCTTTAATCCTAACCCCCAGTAAATGCAAATAATGGGCCTCATGGATTGTATTAAGTGTTATCAACAAGAGCGTGTGACTCCAGCATGCTAAATGTTGCCAGAGGAATAAAAATGAAGTGAAAAAACTAAAGCAAGCAGTTATGCATGGTAAAAGTGGAAAACCAACACATGTTCAAGAAATGACATTGAAACTTGCCTGAACATGAGGCAGGTACCATATCTTGTAGTTTAAGAAGACAGCCACTGTCATTATCAATGTGCTCTTCTTCTACATTCCTTTTGTCACTAATGGGTTTCCTTTCCTCCTGGGTTTTGATACAAATGCAGAAGTATCCAGCCCTAGTGAGGAGCATCACAGTAAAGAACAAAATGTCTCTGCATCCCTGCTCAGAAAAACGACACGGCTTTAGCTGTGCTACCGCTGTTCAACATCCCACAATGCATTAGGAGGCCTGTGGCATTTTCTTCTGACTCACTGCACACGCCACATCCTGTCACAGCTAGATTTGGTGGTCTTATTCCAGTACTACTACAAAAAGCAGAGAACTACTAGCACTGCCTGTCAATAACTCGTCAGATAAGACGTTTGACTTGATGATAGAAGACTGTGACACTTTTATACTGAAAAAGACATCTCCTCAGAGGCTAAAAAATGATTTCCGTGTGCTGACCGCATTCATAAGTCACCACCTTCCATAACTAGATTTCAACTGCAGACGCTATCTCTGCCACTGCAAAGATGTACAGCTTATAAAAATGTGTTCTTCAGAACAATGCCACTGATCTAGTGCATGCGGTTTTGGCAAACAGAGAGGTCTGAGCAACTAATTGTTTGCATTCACACCTTTGCATTCACACAATGTGTGAATTTTCCTTAATGAATGAATACATTAAGACCCGAATGGTGTGTGCGCCCTGTGGTGGGCCGGCGCCCCGTTCAGGGTGAGTCCGAGCCTCGCACCCACTGGCCCCAGAATAGCTACCTGCTAAGCTAGTGAAGATTAAGCGGCATTTGCACAGTTGAAGTATGTTATTCTTATCATACAACTGTTTTGACGGCACAGTCTGATTGGTTGAGAATCAGTGTTCTACCCAGGCTGTGATTTTCACAATTACTGTGACATTCCACTCAGCAGTGGTTGCTAAGTAACGACTCAGAAACAGAAAATGAATACTGAATACAAATTCTGGAGCGGACGGCGCCCCGGGTAAACTTTTCAGTCAGCAGCCATGACAGCAGACTGACCAGCTCTACCAGTTAGAGCTAGAGTTAACCAGAAACCAATGGAATACAAATCAGCAAACAAGAAATGCTGTGAAATGCTTTATAGACTGAACAATGTAGGTAAATCTGCTAGGTTGACCTTGTGACAGTTTCATGCCCCAATCTGTGATGCAAAATGCTCTATTTTGCTGCAAAGCACAGCTGGTACAAAATTCACAATTGCTTCATTTTACCTTGTCCTTTATTTTTGCTGAACTGTTGTATTAAAGCAAGAGAACACTCACAGTTGCACATGATCACTTTAGTTTCTGCATTATAATTCACTCCCTCTTGCGTTCTGTTGCTTAAATAAAAGTCATGAGCAGATTGTAGGAAAAGAAGTGAAAGTATTGTTTGCATCAAGTGACCCCAGATAGCAAGTGACTGTTATTAGTTTGAAAAACACAGGAATGTTCATTAACTGAACTGTCAACTGCATAGTTCTTCATGGAATCAGACGTGCGAATGGAGTGGAAACAAATTCAATCTTCAGCAAGTTTTAGAACACAAAACATACACAACTCTGAACATGCCAAATTGTCAGCTCATGGTTTACTTAGCATCATTCACTTGTAGGATAAGAAAGAGTTTAGCCTGTGGGGTTGCTTTGTTAGTGGTGAGTAAACAGAAAGCCCAGAGAAGAAGGAGGCAGGCAGAAAATAAATGAGATGCAGCCTGCTGCTCAGGTGGAGTTTGTAGCTGGATTATGACTGACACATTGATTTGTCGCTTGATGTTACAGAACGAAGAAGATGCAGAATAAAAAAAAAAGTCACTACATCCCCGTCGCCAAAAAAGCACAAAAACACTTTGTGTCCTATGCACATGTCAGAAGACGTGGGGCTTGTCACATGAGGATTGTCCTCTTTCTCTAGAGAGATGATATTTCTGTCTACCTTACAGAGTAAACACACAGGAGACACAACTCCACCTCCCAGCGGCACAGAGAGGGGAACACTGATCAGAAATATAGTCCACACACACACAGCATGTGCTGAATGACAGAGTGGAAAATCCCAGAGCAAAGGATGGAGGGGGGAGAAGCAGAGACAGACACCGGGGTTTCTTCCTGCCTATAACGAGCTCTGTGATGAACAGTAGGATCTGGTTTCGCAGGCTGAAGCTGTGTTGGAACCACCGTGGCGTTTCTACAGGATTCTAATCAGCAATTTCCACAGACTGGCACGAGCCAACTCATTAGATTCAAACCCCACTGCCATCATGATAAATAGAAGGGTTTATTACAACAGCCACTCACGCCTGTCCCAAAAGGAGAGGCCTAGAGGATCATCAGCTACTGGGGTATTAATATCAGCACTGGAGGCGTCGGATATGTCAGTCAGCATGGGAGGATCTGAGCAAACAAAGGCCATAAATTTGTGATGTTAAGTTAATCTCAATTAGACATGCAGGATCATGAGTCGCCTGTCTGGGGACACCAAGCTTTTCAAAGGAAATGGAGGTGTTTCCAATGACACATTAATTGCAGTGTTTACAGTAAAATATTAAGTGAATAGCACATAAATGGAATAGTTCTGCAAAAACCCTAATTTATACATTGTTCCAATTATCACAGATGAAGCTGATCACAGATGAAGCTGATCACAGATGAAGCAGTCAGGACACGTTCTGAGCCCAAATTTAGCTTCTTTCGTTTTGTGACAAAGCTGCAAGTGTAATCTCGTAAAGAAGCACCAGAAGTTTATAGCCATCAGCTCTTCATTAAGGTGGTGCAGACTTGTCCACATGGTTTAGGACACAGTATGACATACTGTGAGATATAAAATAAACAAAACTCTCCAATCACAGACAGCAATTTCAGACAAGGCCTGATCTTGGATCTAGTACATTCTTATTTATATCTGTCTTCGAGAACAGCTCCAAAAACACTCCTGAGGTGTTTTTTGGTCCTTTTCTTTAAAACGGCTACATTCAGTTACACAGGAAGTTTTGCCCATATCTGTCCCACCTTAATAAAGGGCTGGATGTGATGTGAGTGGGTTGAGAGACATTTTGGGGATGTATTTATAGAAAAGATTTGGGAACTAAAAACTAGTGATTGTTAGCAGGCTCAAAAACGTGGTGGTTGATCACAATGCATATGCACACTGATCTGTGCTGATCTCTCCTATTTAGTATTATACTGCACATTCTCTGTACTGATGCTGGTATATTTGCACAATTATATCAGTTATAGTCATGTGGTGGTCTGTCTTTATTTTTTGTGTTGCACCATGGTCCTGGTTTCACTTCATACTGTGGATAACTATAACTATAACTAACTATATCTGGAGTAGTTAAGTTAGATTTATCACCAAAACATCCCCATTAAAGAAGGGGCTGGAATTTCGTATATGCTAATATTTGCTGCTAGACCTGCAGCTATTGTTCTTATTTAACTGGAAAAAAAAAAAATAAATCTTCACCGACAGTTGGGGTATATACACACCCGTGCTCACAGAGAACAGCTGCACATGATCTGGTCATTCAGCTGACCAGGCCATGCTCACTCTGTCTCTACCTGACAGGGGGTCAGGAGTGATGAATAAACTGTAAACACACAAATGAGAAAAACCTTCAGTGTCACTCTGAAATGCCATCAGCAGCAGGCTGGCCTATCGCCTGCAGCTGTAGATTAAAACCAGAGGAGAGACATCCATGGCAACCCCACTGGTGCTACAACGGAGGAGAATCTGGAAAAAAGAAGAATATTTTATTTCACAGTGTGCCATGTCCAGATTCTTCTATAAAAAAAATAGCTTGTCTCATTTTCTCATCGCTAATATAATCAATCAGCCATGACATGTTTGCGCTGGAGCTAGACGAAAGTAGCTCACAACTAACTAAAGCTCATTTATACTACACAGTAAAAAATGCAGTTAAATATTACAAAAAAAAAAAAAACCTAAATTAATTATGTCATGGGATATTAGCTTCAACTCAACCTAAAACAATGCAAAGCAAAAACAACAGGGCAGCTGTTAGCCTAGCGGTTAAGGCTTGACTCGGTGAATGGGTTAAATGCAGAGGAAGAATTTCATGCTGTTCACAGTGCGGTGTGTTCACGTATGAAAGAATGGCCACTTTCAAATAAATTCAAAGACCAAAAGCACCAATTCAGCCCTCATAAACACTACAAATGAACCTGTTTCACCTTTTATTTCATTCTCTTCGTACAGTCATTCTGTCTGCTAGTGCTGTTTTTCTTTGATCCATTTTTGTATATACAGTGTCAGGTCTAGTGCCAACCAGCTGATTACTGGATGAAGATATTTCTCCCACAGTCGTTTATTTCCCTCCCTTGTCTGCTCAAACTTGCCTCCAGGTCTGTCCAGGGGCCGGTGGCAGTGTGCCACCACTCCAGTCGATGCTTGGCATTAAACATGGTGATCTTATCCATGGTGATGTGTGGCTGTTTCTCTGTGAAAATCCAGTTCATGAAGCACCTGATGCTCAATTATTCTACTCACGCTGCTTCCAGAGGTATTCTGGAACTTAAAGGATTAGTAAATCAATCATTTGCATTTCCAATTAATTTCACATACGTTGCTTTAGTGATAATTGCTGGAGACGATAAACAGAGTCTCTCTCTCGACCCAAACTAATGTTATGTATATTTAATAAAAAAAATTGTATTCACTAATGGATGCTGATGCACTAAAGGAATTAGCCAGTTGGAAATGGGCTTTATGTGTGCTTGAGATTCCGCACTCACACACACACACACACACACACACACACACACACACACACACACACACGCGCGCGCTTGTTGTGCGAGTAAACAGACTGAATAGCCTCCGGAGAGCTTGGCTCCATGCTGTCAGTTGCCATAGTCCCTGGCTCTGATGAAGAGCGTGGATTACTCCCTCTGGCTCACACATGGTCTGTCACTGTGTGCTGCAGGAGAGTGGGAGAAGATGTACTACCTTCTCTTTCTCTTGCTCTGTCTTCAGTGTTTAGGTGGAGCTCGAGTGCATGACAAAAGCTGCATTTGTAGTCAAGACTACAGGTCTCAGTAATAAAAACTGCCAAGGCTACTGTCAATAATCATACATTTTTGTAAGCACAGCGGTATGCAGACTATTTCTAACACTAAGAATTTTTAATAAAAGGAACATGTGACGATTGCTTACAGAATGCAGTCTATTTATTTGTTACAATGTTAAATGTTTTAAAATAATATATATGATATAGAATACAAAACACATTTATTTCTCTATTAAAGGTGCAATTGATCAAAACGTAGCACCTTCTGTTTGGAAAATCCATTCACAACAATGTACAGATATAATTCTATGCATTGCATGTTTAAATAAAACGCACAATTGCACAACTGGACAAAGAACTGACAAATGTTGGTACCACTTTACAAACAGAATACCCTTATGAATGGTTTATGAATGCTGAATGTTAGTGTGTTAATGAGCAGAAGTAAGCTTCTATCTGTGATGAATGTGTAAATGTGATGGACAGCTATAACTCTGCCTGATGGAGAAGACCAGCTGAGATCAGTAACAAGCAAGATCTGATCTTTAATAACAGCAGTGGTGCTCACTATTACATGGGCAACATGCCAGTGTTGCAATTTATGACCTAAATAATAACCATTAATGTAAAAGGTTTTATTTGGACCATGTGCTTTTAATAATAGCCTACTAAAGAAAACAATTATTTAGACTGAAATGGCACAATTCCACATTTTCAACACCAATATTAAAATTGTCCAGTACAGACACAGCTCTAATGTATTCTATTAGAAACTACCCAGCTTTAAAATGAGCTATTCTGAACTAAAGCTAAGAGTAGGCTTGGGTAACTGAATCCTCCATCACAAACACACTTAGTGAGCTAAACCTCTGCCGGATCCCCTCGGGTGGTCATTTCCCAGGGTCAGTTGCTGCCCTCTTCTATATTAGACATGTCAAATGGGCAGACTGCCTACTTTGAGAAAAAACATGAGGCACAAAGTTCAGCTCGTAGTAGACCATGAACTCACAGCGGCTTCACTCCGAGCCAGTCAGACATGGTGGGAAAGGAGCAGAAATACCTCAGCAGTGTTGATAGAAGCTTTAATGCCAGAGTAAATGACATTCAACAGAAGGCTGTTTCACAAATAACATATTTTTCAAACAAAAAAGAATAGTACTAAGATAATGAGCACATTACAGATTTAGATATCTGTGTGTCCTTTAACCTTTAGGGCTTCCAGCTGTTGGGGACATTAATCGCCACACCACAGCTGGGGCAGCTGGTAGCCTAGTGGTTAGGGCATTCGCCTTGCGACCAGAAAGTCCGGGTTCGATTCCCAAGACCGCTAGGCACCGCTGAGGTACCCTGAGCAAGATACCGTCCCAC
>JBBIGB010226319.1:0-14285 GCA_037577075.1 Alestopetersius hilgendorfi
CTCTCTCTCTCTCTCTCTCTCTCTCTCTCTCTCTCTCTCTCTCTCTCTCTCTCTCTCTCTCTCACCCCTCTCTCTTTTTCCCTTTTTTTCTCTCTCCTCTACCTCTTTGTCTCTGTCTGCTCTTCTCACTTTCTCTCTGGGTTTTGCTGATGGAGCTGCTTCATGTCTGCATTCTTGGGAGTGTAGCTGTGTGTGGGAAAACATCAGAATTCCTCACCACAAAAAAGTCAGTTAAATCACGGTAAAAGGAAAATAAAGGAATATCCACTTTCTCCTCACCTTCCTTTTTCACTGCACTGAGAACAGTCACTCTGTTCTGCAGATGTTTTCAGGCACCTGTGTTATTACTATGTAAGCAGAAGATTAAGTGCAAGGCACAAGGACTGTGCCATGCAGCTGCTCCAATCAGCTTCTTCGGCAGAGTTTATGTAACCCAGAGCATGCAACCCTACCCCCACTCCCCCCACCCCCACCTTCAGGTTTCTACACACTGGGACTTTCTCTATAGTTCAGACAGAAAATATTTATCTCTCTATCAGCAATATCTGCCCATTCATTCACACGTCCATCTTATTTTGTTATGTTATGTGTGAGCCAGTTGTGACCGGCCCCTACATTTATCAATTAGTCTTAGTATAGAATCAAAAACGTATAGGTCAGGCCTTCAACATTTAATTCTGTTCTGTATTCTAGCATTCTCACTTGAAGAAGTTGTGAAGTGTCTAAGAATTCACATGTAATATTGTTTCAGGACTTATGACTTTTTACATGTGAATGGATGAGCCCTGCATTTCTTTGGAGTTCAGTCAGAAAAATTAACTATTTACATCATGTCACCGTTACTGAGGTTTATTGGAGTGGAACAGTCTCTACAAATTGAATCCTCCTTTAACTGCGAGCTTCACCTGTGCAAATAGTCATAGAGGAGTATAACTCAGTGCTCAGGGATGTGTTATCTATCACGGCAGTGAGCCTTGCCAAGAGTCTTGTCATCCTTCTGGCAACAGTACAGCCTTCTGGAAGCAAAACCGTAGTGAAAACCATTTCTCTAAATTATTGAACTGTAATGCTGCTGTAAGCAGTAAAATGGTTCCTGTACAGAGCACTTTCCTGATAAACCTCTATGTGATTTCATAGACCGGAGTGAATTATGAGTGAGAGAGAGAGTGTGAAAAGTTATTGGGAGAGCAAGGGGAGGAGCAATTACATAACTGGCTCAATAGAGGGGGGGCATCCAGACAGAGGTCTGTTTAGTCCGAGTGGAGCTTATAGCTGATGGTTATTTATAAAAAAAAAACATGATTAATTGACTAACAGAACTCCTTTTGTGGTTTCTTCTCATTTTTATTTGTTAAAGTCTCCTGCCATCATTCGAAGCTTTTTTAAAGCCACAAGGCAACAACAGAAGCCATATCGCCCTCTGTCCTTCCTGTGGTGTAGTGCAGTTTGTCAGACTGGTCCTGTGTTTTATAATCCCCACAACTCCTTTTATTCTTTTTTGCATCATTTTAAAACAGCATTTGCCTTTATGTGGACATTTTAGAATGAATGAGCCAAACTCATTACATGAACATAAATTGCATTTTCTATTTCCTGTAATGTTACAGTTATGGAGGCTTTGGGTTTTTAATGACAGAACAATGGACATTATGATACACTTAAGTAAACAACCATAATAAACACTGTCAACCCCTAATTAACTAAACTGTGCAGCCCTTGTCCTTGTAACCAATGCTAAGCCTGCACCCAGCACTCTTTCAGCTCCAGAGGATGTACCTACATCCCTCCATGTGTTCCTCATATGCCAACATGTTTTCTCTGGCACAGCCAGACCTGCAGCACCAACCTTAAGCTCTCTTCTCCCCTCAGTCTGCCCGGAACAGCCCCCAAACCCCACAGCTTCTGAGCTCAGTGGAATGCCTGTTTGGGTTAGCCTGGTTTGCACTGGGTAGTGGTACAGACTAAAATAGTCTGGCACTGAGTTTGTCTTCCACGTGAACATACTGGCAAGGAGCTCTCAGGGTTCTCTGTTCTGCCCTGAATTGCCATTAACTTTACTCTGCCCTTCCTGTGCAGCTGTAAGGAGCTCAGTTGCACGCTGACAAGACAATAGGCTTCGTTAGGTAGAGGATAAATCTGTCTTTCTGACACCTGCTGAAGTTGGATAGGCTGAGTGGAAAAGTCCACATGCCGTCTTGATGAGTTCCCGCCATAAAGAGTTGATTTGGATACAGTAAGGCCTGGTAACCCGGGGGAGGTTGTGGCTTGGCAGTCGTTGTGAACGTGTCTACTGCCTAACATCACACAAGGGGCTTATGATTCACATAGTGTTGCTGGGCAGAGCAGGATTGCAGCCTGTGAGAGGGCCCGACTGCCATTGTGGCAGAATACATGGAGTCACCATTTGTCATCATTACTGTGTTAATTATAAACAGACTGCTTTGCCCCACAGTGGAAAGATTTGCTGATGGTTTGTAGACCAAATAAAGCAGCGAGGACAATAAAATGGGCATTGCAAAAATGGGTAGCATTTTTGCAATTATATGGGAAAGCAATTATCCAGACATTTAACCACTATTTTATAAGGTATCAACGGTTTTATACAGCACAGATGTCGTGAATTGTTACATAGTGTCAGCAGTGTTACATAGGTTCTGCACTATTGATCAGGAAACTAAATGCCTCTAGCAATGACAAGCGTGTTATTTGCCAAAGGCATTCTCAAGTTCACGTTTACAAGTCTATGTTTGCATAGTGTGTTCCTCACAGGTGAGAGATTGTAAACTGTCCTTGCAGTTTATTTATCTGCACCCAGAATTACAGATGGGCTGAAAAACCTCATAAATGCTGTTTATTCCTTGAACTTCTTGTACCTTGAGCTCCCCCAGCCCATACTTAAAATGTAACAGGGAAAACACATGATCCAAAGGTCCCATGTCTATGCTTTGTTTTAGCATTCAGCAGTGCCTGAGAACATCAACAAACAATATATTGTGCAGATCTAGTATTTAAGCATTTGTCTGTACTGCATGAAATCTCTCAGTTGCCATCAATTAAATTTAGCAATAGTTCGGTTGATTTAAGTAAGCCTAAGCAAGGCTGCACTGATATGGGAACATTACACTGAGACATTTTAATAGGCAAGCAAGCTAATCTTACAAGCAAAGTAGCTCATCTTAGAAGTAATGTGAAAGTGAAAGAGCAAGATTGTAGCCTGTGAGAGGGCCCAACTGCCATTGTGGCAGAATACATGGAGTCACCATTTGTCCTAATGTCTGTGTAAATTATAAACACAGGAAGCAATTCTGAAACTGATCATTTTGGCCTGTGGGAACTTCATATTTACATTGTATATCACTACATTATATAGTTTGTAGGTACATTATATAAAACAACTAACTTTACACCTTCCTAAAGCTCTAAAACCTCATTTCTGCTTGTCGGGGTTGTGTGTACAAGGTAGTACATAAGTAGTGTTATTATATAAGTGTTATTACATATATTAAAAATTTCAATCAAATACAAATTCTTGCAAAATGCAGATGCCTACAACTATGCTAATTTGTCTTTGTGTGAGAAGGAATAATACTGCAGGCTAGTTGCCGCCTCACACACCAAACAAAGAAAACTTGCCTGTTAAAACAGGCACTATTTACTTTTATATAAATATAAATATATTAATTTAATACGATCTATATTTATTTAAATATAGTCACACAAGTTTATTTGTACTTAAGACTGCAACAAAACACTCATCAACATTGTATGTTTTTCCTTTCTGATTGAAAAGGACAGTTACATCCAGGATATTCAGAAAGGCAGTCACTCTTACTGTATCACTTGAAAGGTCTTTTAAAAAGAGCTACTTGTTTCACCCTACAAGCGATGTCAAATAATAAATCATAAGGCCATCATTTTTCACAAAGAAGTGAAGAAATCAGATGCAGTTTGAGATGCCACTCTCTTTGTTGTTTATCAGGGATCCCAGCCGTACCCGTGCATTTGGACTGCAGCTCTCGAGGCTCCAGACGGTGGGGAATCTCCAGGAATTGAATGAGGGGGCCAGCTGCAGCTTCCACTATGCGGCTTCTCACCATCCTGCTGCTGCTCCTTCTGGTGCTCGGTGTGGCCGAGGCGAGGAGGGAAGGCCGGGCAAGACGGGACAGGGTGCGGGGCAGAGGCAGGGCCAAAGCCGTCAAGCGCTTTACGACCAACTGCAAGGAGTACACAGAGGATGGAGAGAAGTATCTGGACTGCCAGGACCGCCGCTTGACGGCTGTCCTGCTGGGATGGCCAGAGGACATTGACCACCTGCTGCTGGCACGGAACAAGATCCAGGCACTGCAAGACAACACGTTCAGCCACTTCAGGAACCTGCGGAGCTTAGACCTACAGCAGAATGAGATTTCGCTCATTGAGGAGGGAGCTTTCAGTGGCCTGAACAAACTCACAACTTTACTGCTGCAGCACAATTTCCTTCAGGTGGCCACTGAGGATTTGTTCATCCCCATGCCGCGACTCACACACCTGCGCCTCCATGATAACCCCTGGAGGTGCAACTGCCAACTGGATAGCCTGGTGCGCTTTCTGCAGGTGCCTAGCAACCGCTACATGGGAAACTATGCCAAGTGTGCTGAGCCATCAGGATACAGGAGGCAGAAGCTGAAAACACTGGATGTGAATTTGCTCTGCTCTGCAGTTGTGGAGACTCCAGAAGTTGAAATGCCACCTGGTATACAAAGGTCCCCCGACGCAACGTCACTGTGTCACACTTACGTCTTCCCCAAACCGCTGCTGGACTGCAGGGGAAAAGGTGAGGGGCACATTAGTCTTTTAAATGTTTTTTTTTTTCTGTTACATCAGTACTGCTTTTACTAGGGATGCACCGACTGCAATTTTCTTGGCCAATTCTGATTACCGATTTTTTGGTAAGTGTGATCGGCCGATACCGATTTTTCCGATACCGATTTTTTCCCCCAGATAACAGAAAATTAGAGCTGCTGCATGTAGTCGACGACGACACAAAAAAATGGGTTTCTACTTTTTTAATGTAAGATGTTAGTTACTTTCCCTGTTTACTAGTTACTTTTATAATAGTGACATATGATAGTGGTAGCTCTACAGCAAATACAAACAAAAATCAAATTTTCTTTAACATAAAGCTTTTATTCATAACAAATTTTCTTTACAAATAAATAAAATGTAATACATAACCAAATAAATTACCCCCCCAAAAAAGATCGGTTTGAAATCAGCAATACGTGCGAGTGATCGGCCAATCAGGCAAAAAATCGTCCGTTTACGATCACTGGCCAATTGATCAGTGCATCCCTAGTTTTTACTAATTGACTGGTCTGACTATTTAGGTCAGCAGCTCCAGTTTTTGCCCACTTTTTGGTGTAAACTAGGCTGACATCGCAGAATAAAATATTAGTGATAGAATAATTGCATCCATGCTTCACACGTAATGGTGTAGTATGTTTTGAAGTATACTGTAAACACTAATCTAGCCAAGCTAACTAAACATTAAACATTCAGTGCAGTACATAATACTTACCCACATATATACCCAAATATATAATCCATAGAAGTTTATTATACCTGTATGTGGTTTAATTTAATTTCTATCTGCATTACAGGGCAAATTCAGTTATAATGAACAAGGCTAGTTCAAACAGCTGCTGGTACAGTAGCTAAGATTAATGTGTGGAGGAAAAATGTAAGCTCACACCCATGAACATCACACTGGAGTTAATTCTAGCAGTTATATTGTAACATCCAGGATAATATGGGAAGGTATTTATGTACTATAAGGAATCTAAATGTTTGTATGAATGTTATATTTCTAAATGTTACTTTGGCTAGTGACAATATACTTTAAAACAATTGTGTTTCTGTGATCAAACAGCTGCTGTACAGTACCTAACATTAAAACAAGGTGTGAGGAGGGGACTGTGAAGCTCACACTCATGAGCATCTCACTGCAGTTACTTTTATAATATGATGGACAACAAGATCTGGAAGAGGTATTGACTCTCAAAGAACTCTGAGTGCTCCTAGAGGTTATAATATATTATCCATGGCTCACACTTTTGTAGAACATTAGTAATGGCATGTTATAGATTGGTTAACTTGATGAGGAAAGAGGTGGAGTTTTGGCTGTTGGGTTTGAGTGTTAATTCTCTATTGCATGATCCCAGGCAAACTCCTTGTGGATACATGGCATGTGCCTCCATGCCGTAAGAGATTATGTAGACTTTTAGTGCTAAGCTACAGCAGTTTCCATTGGGGAACAAGCTTGAACATGACAACAGAAATGAATAACATAAAGCTTCTTCATGGCAGTTTACTGGGTCTAGTTCTCTATAACATTCTTCAGTAATTAACAGCAGCAGGTGCTGTACTTTCAGGACCATAAGTGTGAAATAATGCTAAAAAGGTACAAAATAGTATAATAGTAAAAGGTTTTAGTGATTCTAATTACCCCACCATCACCGTAGACATTATAAGTGCAAAAGTAAAGTAAAAGGAGTTCACATTCCTCCCCACTGCTCCTTTAATTTTTTTTTAAATATGCACAATGAGAGGCACTATTTAAGAGCAGAACGCTATCCGAGCACCTGGAAGGAGACAACTGGGACTCCAGACAGACAGAACAATAAAATATAGGTTTGATAGGAAATAAACGAGCTGTTTTCCAAATGATACATCTGGTCTTCCATTTAGGAGCAGCATAAATGACACACTCAGGGTAATATCCAGACACTATCACTTCTACAAAATCAGTACAGTACTGTATTTTAAACAGATTCATGACCAGAACATCAGCAACAAACAGCTGCGAGCTCACATAAGGTCCCCTTGTGTTTCTGTCCATAATCCCATTCCTTACTGTGGTGTTTCAGTGATTCCATAGTTACTAAATCTCTCAGTGCTGGTTTCTGTTATGCATTAATGGTTTGCAGTGAAGGAAGCGGGTCTGCTTTGATCACAAGAGAAGCATTCAGGCTGTCAGCGGCAGTGAAATGCATAATTCAACTTTCAGACTAATGACAAAGCATTTGGTGTGTGGTGCACTATACTGCATTGTCTCTTACTGGAAAAGACAATGAGATCATTGCTTCATCTTCAGAGAGATTCTTAAAATATGGACTTACAACTCGTGCCACATCTTGAGCACTGAATCACTGAATTTGAGGGGCTTATTATGAGTCAATTTTGTGAATTTTAGGAAGGGATGCTTGAAATAATATTAGCTGGAAAATGGATAAATGTCTCCAAAGTTTTATATCTCCATTTGTAGATGCCTACCCTTGCCGTATTTCTTCTGAGATCAAGGGTATTAACAGCCTCTAGGAGGACGTTACACTAGCTGTTGGAACACAAGCATTACTGAGGCCAGGTGCTGATGTTGGATGAATCACAAACTTCACTCTAATTTGTCCCAAAGGTTTCACAGCCTAATGCTGGGTGGCCTTTTACTCCATCTTATAGATGATGCTTGATGTGGGGCATGGTGAACTTAGACCCGTGTGTGGCTGCTCCAGAGCATCCCATTCTATTGACAGTCATTTTCTATGGCGATTATACGAGATTATATGGTGCACAATTTAACACCTTTGTCAGCAATGGGTACACCTTAATCCTATCAAACTAAACATTTTGCTAGTGATATTTTTAAGACCCAGTCCTTGTCCTCACTCACTCCTTTGAATCTGCCACCAGAGTAGTTTAACTGTAGGCATTTAATTAAATCATTCAGAATGTGGATTTGGAACTTTGCATCGCTGCATTAATGAAGCACAAGGCTTGAAAAATCACAATATTTGAGTAGCATCATCATTAGATGATCTATAGCTGGAAAACTTTCTCACAGTGTATTTGTATTACTGTAAACTAGTTTAAACAGTAGCTATTGTTATCAGCTCAGAAATTCTACATTAGTGCACCACTAATTTCAGCACACCCAGGACCTCTGGTTGTAATAGTTACAAATCAGCTTTCTGCACTGAATGAAATAGAGGCTACACAGAGACAGCTAGAGCCAGGCTTGTTCGTACCAAACTGGCCCAGCTTGAGCAGTAGAGGCTTTTCCTTATGGACTAATTCTAACGGATTACAGAAAAATCTGGGGTTTCTCTGCCTTACTCAGAAAAGGTGAGTCAGCGCTGGAGCAAAACTGCTGTGAAACTCCAGCTCTCTCTTGTGCCGTGATGTCATCTTGCACTGGGAGCTAATAGATAACTGGCCTGGGATTTCTTTTGTCAGCAGAAAAGTGAAACTCCATCACAGGAATTTTGGAGGAGTTAGCAATAACAGAGGAAGAGCAATGGCTCTGGATTAGTGATTCCTTCTACAGGCTTCTCCCGCAGTTGATGTTTTGCCCCATTCTCATCGTTCAGAAGCCCTTTACCTATGATGTGAAAAATGAACACTAAACAGTGTAGCCGACCTAGAGAAGGATCCATTAAGTTTGTGTACATTTTTCAGATAATCAGTTGAGCACGTCCTAAGCCAGGTGTTCTAGTCGGGTCGTGGGAAGAAGATGGACTGGCTGTTTCACAGGATTCGTCTGCCCACATGTCACTTCCTGATGACATTTCCCTAAACTGCCCCAGGACTGATGTTTCATATAAGCCACAAATGATTCTGTTAAACCTGTGGTGCCATAATGTTTTTAGCAATGGTTTAATAAATAAACAAAGGCTGTTAGTTGGATCCCTGTCGAGTCACCAGGCCGTGTTTGAAAACCCAAAGCCAAGAATACTCCATCACCACTGATTCTTGCCTCTTTTGTGCTGAGCACTTAGTTTCAGCTCTCTATTCCATACACACAGAACAACACAGATAATCAACTTTTTTAGCCCCATTATCAGTAAGTGTTAGGAGAATGGGTTTTGGCTTTTAGGGACCACCAACGTTGACCAAACTGTACAGGGCTTTCAGCAATTACTGTGGCAGATGTTTCCATCTATGGTTAGCCTGTTAGAAGACTTTTTGAAACACTAAAAGGTCTTTAAAATGCCATGGAAATGCAAGGGGAACTCTCTGCCAAATGCTATTTTGACAAAAGTCCAATGGGGATTTCTACTGGGCAGCTCTTCAGAGAATACACCCAGCCTGTTTCTAGAGTGTTAGATAGTCAAAGGCCAGATCTGCTGAAAGTGGATTCATGATACTTTGGCTTAAACAATAACACCAAAAAATTGTTTCATCACATTTTGTAGTGTTTCTTATACAATGTCGGTGTGCTTTATTTTTACGTAGCTTCAAGGGTTTAGTTTGAAATACTTAGAAAAAAACTAAACTTGGCTGTTTGTCTGACAGGGTCTTTTGTTCTAACTTTTTGAATATTAATATGTTGTTTGTTTGTCGTACATGTAGATAACAGGGTTGACAACTTTCACACATCGAGCTTGAGACACACGGATCAGTGAGACTAATATAAAAATAATGGTAGTATTATAACAACCTTATAATGAACTTTAGTTTATCTCTAGAGCCATTTCATGCGTGAACGTGCAAACCTTGACTAAGAAACGTCAAATCACAATGAAACAGATCTTTCATAAAAAATTGTTACCCAGTTTAATGTCTCTTTTGTGTCCAGGGCTGAAGAGCGTTCCAGCTGACATCCCTGCAAGCATTGTGAAAATGGACCTGTCCTTTAACAACATCACACAGCTGAGGCCTAAAGACTTTCTTGCTGTCAAAGACCTGAAGCTCCTGAACCTCAGCAGCAACGGTCTGGAGCGCATTGACACGGGTAAATGTCTGTAAAAGTATAAGGGCTGCTTGATCAGAAAGCGCACACAGTAGCCACTGAGAGATTTTTCTCTCTGTTTAGTGGCAACATGAGGTTGCAGCTTAATTCAGATGTGAAGGACATTGCATATCTTAAACTATATGACTGGGTTAAAACAAGCTGTTAAAACTCCATAGGAAATGCTACCATGTGAAAATGTTTTCAGTTTGTGTATAGAAATGGAATTCATTTTTTTCCTGGTGAGACAAACAAAACCCAAAACAATCTGGAAAGGGTGGCAAGCAGACACACCTTAAAAACTGAGATCATCTTATTCTGGGGTAAATATTTGTGCTGTTAAAATGGCAACATGTTCACACAGAGGTATGGCAAAGAAGAATGTAATTTTGTATCAATCTGTAAAGGTCACCCACCATGGCTGGCATTTTTCATCCAAAAGAGAAAAATGCTGTGAATGGCAGTTGCCACAATTACCACTAGGAGAAAATGGGAAAAAAAAAAAAAAAGAACACATTTGGTAGAACATTTGGTCACAATGTGGCAACCCACTGGTCCAAGCTCAAACCCAAATATGGAGTTGGTGAAATGTGTTAAGGAGTTAATTGTGAGGTGTGTGTTGGATGCTTTCTTAACATAATGAGTGAGAGGTGACTTACATAGGTGTTATATATTAAAAAAAAAACTAAATACAGAAGGCATTAGTTCACTACTTGTATCCATGCAATGCAGCATTAATAGGCATGAGCAAGTGGAGATCCCATAAACCCTCACACTTGTTATTATTTTACACTATTAAAGTGGATTTGTTAAAGCTGAGGGTGCCATAAAATCGCAAGCTCCAAACCCTTTTTTGCTGAGCAGACATTTCTCGCCTGAAGTCAGACGACCTCATTATGCTCATTTTAACAAGATCCAATGAGGCTGACACTAATTATTCCATTAAAGGGGACTTTGATGTTTTAAAAACAACAGTATAGAAAATTCATCTTAATCCCAAGTTTTATTTTTAAACATAAAACGCTGTGCTCTCTAATTCTTTTGGCCAAAAGAATCTAATCCAGCTATTCACAGAATAACATATTTGTAAGATACACACACTCGAAAATTCAGCCTAATTGCGCATTGTTTTTGCTAAATGAACGAACAAGCTGCGCATGCAGGTGGCCTCCAAGAGGCCTATCAGACAGTCCGGGCCAAACTGCTGTCTGCCACAAATCAGCTCCATAGATGCGAATGTATGGAGCCAACTTTATTAAAACCAAAATCATTTGTTTGCTGGATAAAGTGAATACCTGGATTCACCTGAACACATTTAAATCACAAATATAACATGTAAATCATGAAATGTTGGATTCAGGACATGTCTGAAACTGGGAAATTTCAAACTCAGACTAAAAAAAATGACACGAATACATGGTTGCCTTGGAGATTTGTGCAAACATACAGTGTCCTTAACATCTTAACTGCTACATTTGTGGTGTCCGACATGACCGATAAGAAATATAGTCATGGGTGCCAGTAAGGAAGGGGAGATTTAAAACAATTATAGGGGCCTTTAAAAGAACACTCTCTAACAAATAACATTATACAATATTGGGGGCCCAATATTAAATTCTTTTATAGGGCTCAGACTTTCTAGCAGCACCACTAAATACAATAATATATAAAACGCTAATTACATTTAAGAATGTGCTATTTGCTATATGCACTACAACTTTTGCCAAGACCTTTGTAATAACTGATATACTATATAGACAAAAGTATTGGGACGCCCTACCATTACCCTAACAGAGATTTTAATGACATTGCATTCAAATACACAGACTTTAATATGTGTGTAACAGGTGTGTCCTGATACTTTTGTCCAAACTGCATATTACCTCACTAGTTTACTTGATAATCATTGACTAGTCATTAATATGAACATTCCAGTAAAGACAGAACCAAAGTACAAAGCGGTTACTGCAGGCACCTGTATCATTTACCAACCTGACCCTGTTTGTTACGTTTCTGAGTTATCGTTGTCGTGAATGTAGCATCACATGAGGAGTTTGTTGAGGACTTGAGGGCACGGAATGGCACTTAGAGAAGGGCATCAAAATTTACCAAATTATTGTCACCTAGGAGGAACTTGAACAGTGTATCATTTAACTTGTTTGTTCTATTCGTGTACTGATAGGCAGAGAAATATGTCATTTGTTGTGCCCTAAACTTACTGCATCATTTACAATCTCCATCTTTCATGAAGACACTGATGAACATTTTATTCCAAACTATTTCTGATTTCTGTAAGAGTTATAGCTATAATTATAATATAATTCAGATGTTGACTTTTGACTTCTGATAACTCTTCCATGTAGGTGTTGTTTGTGGAACAGCATTGTATAGATGGACTGTTCCTGTGCGAGAGAAATCTTCCTATAGGTCCATGAAAGTAATGTCAACTGTCTACGGACAGCGAAAATTCTCTCACTTTGTAAGAGTCATTCGTGTTTAGTTTCAGATCCTCTGTCAGCTGTGTAGGTTATCCAGTGGCTGTTGACATGGCAGTTTATTTTTTATATACATTGTATGTAATACATATAATGATAATCGTGCAGCAAAGTATTTTAGAATTTGTGGCATCTGTAAAAATGTCACATTTAGGTTTGTTCCATGCAGATGTATAACCTTCTTTTCCCTGTTCACAGAAAATCCATAAAACATAGTTTTACAGGGAGTACACAAACGTTCACATACAGTCTATTTACATTAATGTAAAAAAAGCCTTTTGCCTTGGAATGCTCCAGCTTTCAGAATTCTGAATGTGGTGAGCAGAAAAAAAGGCTAAGTCAGAAATTTCCAGCAATTAAATCAACAACTGATTAACAATAGATGCATTACTCTGTCGTATTTCTCTTTCTGTACTCCTCAGCTGCCTTTGCTGGCCTCCTGTACCTGCGAGAGCTGGACCTCTCCAACAACAGCCTGCACTATTTCAACTATGGTGTCCTGGAAGACCTTTACTTTCTCCAAAAGCTGTCGCTGGGCAAGAACCCCTGGATCTGTGACTACAACATCCACTACCTGATCTACTGGCTGAAGCACCACCCAGCCGTCAAGCACAAGGGCCTGGTGTGCAGCGAGCCTGAAGAGTTCCGGGGCTGGCCCGTGGAGAACTACGTCAAAACCTACAATGCAGAGTGTCCTAAAGACATGCAGGTGGGCCAACAAATAGGCACAGACACCAACTCACAGGAGCTAAACGCAGAGACTGATGAAGAGCCCAACCTTCTGCCCAGCTCACTCCGAGACAAACGGCCCAAGAAATACGACTTCATTCGTCTGAATTAAAGAGGGCACTCTGGATTTCTGCTGTTCCCTAATGAACTCTTAGCTTTCCCCAAAGAACTCTTTTGATTCACTCTGCATCAGATCAGAAACAGAAACCTTTGGAGCTGAAGTGTCCAGCTCTGGTCCACCTTAGCCATTTCTGTATTTAGCAGATGCTCTTATTAAGAGTGACTTGCAATGGCAGTGTAAAAATACAGCAGTGGTTCTGTTTGAATGGGCAAATAAAAGCTTTTGATCTTCTGTGTGTAGATCTCACCACCTGGTCAAGCACAGTTTTGTGAGTTTCCTTTACAGTTTCATTCCAGCAGTAAGTTTTCACATTTATTAGGTGTGTTTAAGCCGGGAAATCACCAAACTCTTCAGAACTGGAACCGGACACCTCTGTTTTAGATCCTCTGTATCACAGTTATATTATGTATTTGCTTAATTAATAAAAGTTTTTTTTTCTACTGTTGGGTTTCTGTTAGTTGGGTATATCTTCCACCAGTGGATATACAGACCATCGGTGATGATCCTTGGATTGAGTATCATTTATTTTTTCCAAACACATAAAATCTTTTGCTACCACACTTTTGCACGAGTCAGGAGGATTTTTGTAAAATATACATGACAATGGAGTCATGATCTGCATCCAAATTGTGAAATGACTCTTTCTTATGTTCTTTCCTTAATGCTGAAAATTGAGTCCACATGTTTGTCAGCTCTGTCCGACGCTTTAACAATCAATGTTCAACTGAGTCTTATTCTACAGTTATGGCATATTGCATTTCTTCTGATAAACCTTGCACACACTGAACATTATGCTAGAAGTAGAAACCCTATGATGACCAGACCTTGGTGTTGTTTCTTTTTTTAATGAGCTAATTAGTGTTGAGAGAATTAATGATGCGTTGAAAATTTTGCAGACAAAGCAGACACAGTTATTATAATGGAATCATATTGTGCACATATAGTCTATAATCAGTTTAGGAGCTGCGTGAACACATCTGTGAACGTTTCAGACACCACTGAATCATCTTGTAGCAGTAAATCAAACAGATTAGAATATAATGTTGAAACCATTCGGAACAGTCCAGTTTCTTTAGGTGTCTCTATAAAGCCATACACAATCCTACACACACACACACACACACACACACACACACACACACACACACACACACACACACACACACACACACACACA